>CALSBV010011203.1:147415-161965 GCA_943590825.1 Bovichtus diacanthus | reverse complement strand
AAAACTGGTCTGCATGCTGCTTTTAAAACTTGCAAAAGGCTTAAAACGTCTAAGCTTAGGTAGTGTATATTCGGGTATGTGTTTTCTGTATTCCTTTTTGCAGCATACCTTTCCATGATGCCCTGTTTTGTGTTGTTTTTGAATAAAAATATCTATTAAATGTCTTAACAGAGTGTATTTTCCCTTTCGGTGAGGACTGAGACCATATCAGACACAATGGTGAAGATTGGAATCAATGGGTGAGTTGGTGCTTTTTATTTAGATTTTAGTCCCTCACAAAAACTCCTCTTCTAAATTGTCATAGTGTGTGTAGTGCTGTCCTCTGGGTTAGTCTCCATTAGTCCATCTACTGCATAAGAATCACTCACTCTGAAAAGCAGGATATTTTTATATGGAAAACTTAAGATGCAGATTTGTAAGTACGTGCAAACACATAAGGTGTCTTTTGTTAATGCACATATACATGCAATGGGAGGAAATGCAGACATCACAAAACAAACTTTCAATACATTTAACTTGCATTGTATTTGTCTTGGTGGGTGTATTTGAGGGGCGATGAGCTTCTAGGCCACAGGTTTTAATACAAATAAAAAATAAAACCCTCAGTCAGCCTCCAACAATCCACACGTTGACTCTCTTCCATGTCTGAAGATCTGACACTCTGGTATCCAGTAGTTTGGGCGTCCTGCTCTTTGGGTGCTGAAAGGCTGCAACATGCACAACCTCTGGTTATCTGGACTTTAAATTTGTATTTTTGTTTTAGTTACTTTTCCAGTTCAGAGCAATGTGATAACAGGGCAAGTGTAGAAAATTCTTCATTTCCTAAATCACTAATAATATAAGCATCTGGTAGCTGTGAGTGTAAAGGTCTTACAGCTTCAGGACCCAGACAATGTTTCTGTGACCCTCAAACGATTATCTTTGCTGGGAGTGTATTTTAATTAAAAGAGCCTAATCGAGTCAGTTGAAGGAGAATAAATTTGAGGGGATGATTTGATTCAGTGAGGAGATTATATGAGTTTTCTCTGAAGTTGATTTAAGTCCTACATTTATATACTCTCTGGGCATCTTGAACTAAAGTGTTTCTCCATATTCTGTTCTAAATGTTGATGTGATATTAAACTGAATATCTTTGGACTGTAGGACTCTAAACTAGATTCATTTATTGTAATATAAATATTAAGCACAATTATCAATTAATGAGAATTGTGTATTTGCTGCTGTACAGAAGTATTATTACTTTAAAAACATGAGTGGAAATTATATAAAACTATAGAAAATAAAGTATTTCTTTAGCTAAAGTGTCTGAGCAGGAACATTTCTCTTTATCTGTGCTTCTGTGGAATAAAATGTAAGTCACTTCAGATAAAAATCATTAAACAAAACATGCATAAATGTTACTGGCAATGTCCTCTACAATATTTCTTAATAAAATGATTTCCCCTTTTTTTTTTTCTTTTTTTTTCTGAATGCTGTTGGTGATGGGACCAGTCTATTCTCTGGTTTATTTATAGTCCCGTGGTGTTGTCACGGTTGGCGTCCCCTCTTCTTCAACACCCGCATTCAGACCCGTCCAATCTCCTCTGTCTGCATCTCTGTCCTCCTCAGCTGTCACATTCCTTTTTATTCTCCCCTCCTCTATTTTTAACCCTCTAACCTTTCTGCTGAAGTTCGGAGATCATCCGGCCTGGCGGCTCATAGGCGCCGCTCACAATAGTAGCTCACCAGCGAAACATTTCTTCTTCCTCCTCCTCCTCCTCCTCTGTGAAGCAGCTGCTGTCGCGCTGCAGGGAGATTTAGCCCCTTGATTCTGGCCTCACACCAATACCAACACTGGGCCTCAGAAACAGAAGATGGGCTCTGGTCCATTTTGGCCTTCTGGCTGCTTGGTGGCTTCCCAAAACTAACAGAGTGAAACTCTAATGTCTGCTGACACTTCCCCTCATGTCCATTCTTCCTGTGAAGGAAGGCAGAAATGTAGACAATGAGGTTTTATGATTGACAAACTAGTTTGCATGTTCTCCCATTAATCGCCCCCCTGCAAAGACGTGCAAGTTGGTTATTAGAAAACTTCTGCTGCTGCTCTTGAGCAAGGCAGAGCAGTCGTTGGACCTCTGGCACTGCACAGTCTGTCCACTGCTAATAAATGGTTGGCATGGTTCAAAAACAGAGGAAAATATTAAGTTTTTAAAATAAGTTTTAAGCAGTTGTATAGTGTCAGTAATTCACCAAATGTTTGTTTTTCTACTTTTTTTTTTTTTTTTTTTTTTTTTCCTAAATCATGAGACTAGACTGATTGCAAACTGAATAAACACTGCAAATTCATTTATTTATTTTTCTGCAATCACCTTTTGTCAACTTTCCTCTGCAAACGCTCAGTTTAAGACCAGACCACAAACTGCAGCGTTGGTCTCATAGACTGCTTTCCATTTGTGATCACTATTTAGATGTTTATTTATTTATATCCTACAACAGAACCAGACATAACTTCCTTTTTCAGAGCTAAGTGCAAGGCAGTGTCCTTGGATGGCTAATGTACCTCGTGCTGTTTCCTATATATCAGGCAGGCTAGTATGACTGAAACAGTAGAAGTACTTAAAGATGATTTATTTTCAAGTGTGTAATAATATGCACAGATGCTTTGGATTAACATAAAAAGATCCACTTGTCTCTCAAAACGTGTGCTTTTACAGTAGGTTGCATGACAATTTGCAGAAAACCCAGAATTGACATTAAAAAAAGACGCAAAATACAATTGAAGCAACGACCTTTAATCATCAGTTTTCACCTCCGGGTGCACTTTGACATTTCTAGTTTAGATAGAGACGAGGTCTCTTATTTTGGAGTGTGTTAGTGTGATTGTCTGTCACAGGGTTAAGTTTCAAACAGTCCCATGATAACTTGCAGGAGGTATGTGACTCCTGAGTGCTGGAGACGTGATGCTGCATAACTGGACTCAGTCAGTGCCGAACATGTGAAGCTCAGATTGTATATCGCACAGTGGAGCACTTTCTTTCCCACCAGGCCCCGTGAGTGCCCTTGATGAAGACACTGAACCCCCCTCACTGCCTGATTATTATACATGGAAACTTCCTGCTTCACCAAATGGTCCTATGAGCTGTTTTGTTATGGCAACGCATTGTGCTGCAGCTATCGCTTTTATTTTATTAATAGAGTAATCTGATAAAGAATACTTAACTAAGCCTCCATGCATATGCATTGAAGAATTTGCATGATTTTTAGTAATCAAGTTACTTGAGTTTCCAGAGGAAACATTAACTCATTAAGCTTCAGTCTATAAATTATTCTCTTAAGCACATAGTGGACAGTTCTCCTGACGTACGTTTTATTTTCCTGTGGTTAATGTGTGACTTTTTATTTTTTTTTAAGTATGCGTCTGTGAGGTCCTCTCCCCTCCTGTAAGTTTAAAATGAAGGATGTTGCAGATTTCTCCTCAATCTCTTATCTGATCGCTCATTATCGAAGCACTACTGTTGACTCCTCTTCCAGTGACGTGGTTCAAATATAAAAGCGTCCCAACCGCTCCGCTCTCTGGTTTCAGGCCCCTCGCTGTTTGACCTGCTGTGACGGCAGCCATATTAGGTGTAAACAGGCTTTCGGCTGCCGGTGCCAACCATTGTTATCTTCAGTCAAGGTTGGCAGGCCTTGTAGGGCCCTGCTGGCCTTCGCTCCGACTGCCTCATTCACTGGCTTTCACTGCCACCTGCTGGCAAGAGAGGACATGTGAGGTGTATGAAGCAGTCTTGCACAAAAGCTCCTCCTAAAATAAAAGATAAAAGCTTTTTTCTTTTTAATTATTCAGTTTGGACAAGTCAAAAGGGGCCTAAGGGATTTTGAAGACTTTTTTTTCAAGAGCTTTTACTTGATACTTTTGTTCTTTAATCCATGTTTCATGTCTGGTTGTCACTGTCTTTTAAATTCTCTAAACTGTCAAATAAAAGGAGTCTTTACACACCGCCCCCGCTGTGAGTCTGTTGAGTTTTGCTGACTGCATTCTTCTGCAATTCAGATTTGGCCGCATTGGCCGTCTGGTGACCCGCGCGGCCGCCTCAGGAGGCAAGGTCGAGGTGGTGGCCATCAACGACCCCTTCATCGATCTGGACTACATGGTGAGGACTGCCTGTACTCTTCTTTCTGGGAGAAAGTTTTCCAAATGCTTAAAGATCATTTTATAGTTCTCAAAGTTCATTCGGAGTCAAATGTTTAGTTTCTTTTTAGTGAAATATGGGCACGCATGATCCTGTAAGTTAAAGGCGGCCAAGTTTATCAGGATTAGTCTGCAAATTCATCTTTGGGTAATGAGTTTTAAAGCGTTAAATTGGCTGATAAAAAGGTTTGAAAGCCGACCTGTGGAGACGCTATATGTTGCAGCTACACAATGATTAAAGACCCTGTTTTTTTGTCTAATAGGTATTTTACTGTGAGATGCATGTGTTCATACTTTTTGTTTATCATCCTATCTTCCCCTCATCCTGTCTTCCCTTCCTGCAGGTTTACATGTTCAAGTACGACTCCACTCACGGTGTGTGGAAGCACGGAGAGGTGAAGGCCGAGGGCGGCAAGCTGCTCATCGGCAACATGAGCATCATGGTCTTCCACGAGTACGCACACTTTTAGATTTACATTTTCTAACTCTGTGTATTTTTAATCAACTTAACCTGTGAGTCTGTTTCAGCGTGGTCTGACCTGCCTTTATGTGACGTCTTTAAACAGGAGGGACCCCGCCAACATCAAGTGGAGTGACTCTGGAGCTGACTATGTTGTGGAGTCCACCGGTGTCTTCACCACCATCGAAAAAGCCTCTGTAAGTTTACAAACTGCCCCACGCTGATGTCACTGGGAGAGGATGTTGTGAATGGATAGTTTCAGCAAAAAAAACATTAAATGGTTGTTATGTTTGTTTGGGGGCTGATGGAAAGGGGGGGGGGAAATGTATAAAAGTAGACTTTCATGTGTCAGTAAATTGATATGAGGGGAAAGAAGTTGGCATTAAACTTTTCTGGCCTGTAACTCTAGTTTTATTGTAGGGCATTAAGGGAGCTACAAATGACTTTTATATAGAAATGATGTTGCTTTTCAAAGCTACATAATTTCTGTCTTCTTTCAAAATGAATTTCCTGACCTTTGACCTCTTGTCCCTCCAGGCTCACCTGAAGGGCGGTGCTAAGAGGGTGGTGATCTCCGCTCCCAGCGCTGACGCTCCAATGTTCGTCATGGGCGTCAACCACGAGAAGTATGACAACTCCATGACGGTTGTCAGGTGAGTCGCCGCCGAGTCCAGATCTAAGCCGTTAAATTTCGGATATTTACTTTGGCCATGGACATTCAGAAAAGTATAGTTTATGTAACAGTGGGTGTACTAAAACTTGGTGACTGTCTGTTTTGTTTTTTTTGGGGGTTTTTAAGCTTTTTGAAGTTGTAATCTCAGTTTTTAGTTTGAACAGATTCATAATCAGAAGTGCGAAGTCCTGTTGGTGTGACGCAGCATGTCAAGTGTTATCAAAACTTGGCAAGCACAAATGAACATCTGGATGCTTTTTTAAATGCTCTGCCAATATAAAAAAAACCCAATGACAAACCAAGATCATCTCTTAAAACAGAGTCTGTGCACTTCTGGTATAAGTAGTACCTTAACTTTGTATCGTTGGTAACGTGTAGTCCTTTTCTTGTCTCCCTAGCAACGCTTCCTGCACAACCAACTGCCTGGCTCCCCTCGCCAAGGTCATCAACGATAACTTTGGCATCGTTGAGGGTCTCATGGTAAACTACTCAGACATTTTAATTCATTAAAATTACACGCTACTTTGTTTTTTAAAAGAGCATTTAAGGATAAAAGGTCATCTGTTCATGGTTGAAACTTTTTAATCAATTTATCGATTATTTTTATGAATAACTTTCTGATTTTATGCACCTCACTAACAAAAGCTAAGTTTGTTGCTAAAATAGCATTCCCTAATTCACAAGATCTGAGCATAAATCTGTCTTTTAATGCTGCCTCTCTTCCAGAGCACAGTCCACGCCATCACCGCCACGCAGAAGACCGTTGATGGTCCCTCTGGTAAGCTGTGGAGGGACGGACGTGGCGCCTCCCAGAACATCATCCCTGCCTCCACCGGCGCCGCCAAGGCCGTGGGCAAGGTCGTCCCCGAGCTGAACGGGTACGCTGCACTTTCACTTTTTATTTAGGGTTGTTATCGTGAACTAAAAACAAAATAACAAGTGGAAAATAGGCTGAGATGAAACTAAATAAAAAAAAAAACCATAAGTTTGAGTTTTTCTTAATGACGAACAATATTGTCAAGTAAAAAAAATTTAAAAAATTAAAAATAAATAAATAAACCTTTTGTGAGAAACTCATTCCTAAAACAAACTAAAAGCTAAGTTAAAATTTAATAAAATGTAAAACTATTGACCTTTTGACTCAGCTTCACCTGAGTTCTTTTTTTTTTTTTTTTGGAGTAGATGATTGAGAAGAGATCATCAAGGGGAATAAAACAACTTAACTCATCTGTAACTAACGTGTTTTGATATTTGTACTTTGTCTTAATTTGTTTGTCTTGTTCTTACAGAAAAATAACCGGTATGGCTTTCCGTGTCCCCACCCCCAACGTCTCCGTCGTTGATCTGACTGTCCGTCTGGAGAAGCCCGTAAGTGTCTTTAGTATAACTTTTATAATGTATAAAATCTGAACCAAGTGGCTGCTTCACTTTGCAACAAATATACAGCTGATAATTTGCTTTTACACCTATTGAACTAGTTTTTACATTTTCTTTTTGACTGTACATGTGGGGTTGAAGGAGAAGACTTTTCACTCATAGCCCTCTGTTGTTTTTAAGACATACTGTCATTTAGACTCGCACTTAATAATAAACACGTAAAATCAAGCTGACTCTTTTAAACCCACATTTAACCCTTTTAGTTTAACTGAATTACAATGTCTCGTCCTTCAGGCAAAGTACGACGACATCAAGAAGGTGATGAAGGCCGCTGCTGAGGGACCCATGAAGGGAATTCTGGGATACACAGAGGACCAGGTACAGAAAATAAATGTCTACGTGTGCAACTTTAGCAAGTATGAACATAACTGTCAGATGTCGTATTTATGAGAGTTTGTGTAAAGCCACTAGATGTCAGCACATGGCAGATCAAAACTCAAAATTAAATTGGAGCTGATAATCTACCTCGAAAGTGAAAAATCTACTGAATTTATAATCCAAAAAGCCAAATCTGCAGATATTTGTAACTTTACTAAATCACGCCTGTGTTGCATGTCCTGCCTGCTGCCCCTCATGTGTCCAGAATAAAGGCCAAACTGCAGCATTTATCTAGTTTCTTGCAGACTGTATGGACCGCTCTCTATTTACTGCAGCTCTGCATGTATAAACAGCTGTGTCCGCCTCTTCTGCTCAGGTTGTGTCCACAGACTTCAACAGCGATCCTCACTCTTCCATCTTTGACGCCGGCGCCGGCATCGCGCTCAACGACAACTTTGTCAAGCTGGTTTCATGGTGAGCTAACAGTTTGCATCCCGAGAAGGACCATAATTTAATAAGCATCATGCCAAACGCATGATATCTCCAATGAGACATGTTTTTCCATTCATTAATATCCCATATTTCCCGCTCTGTTCCCTGTTTGTCTGCAGGTACGACAACGAGTTCGGCTACAGCAACCGTGTGTGCGACCTGGTGCAGCACATGTTCTCCAAGGAGTAAAGACGTGCGACGTTGCTTCCCATGATTCCCTCATACTTCGTCTACGCTGTAAATGGATGATGTGCCATCCGCCCCCGTGAGCAAACATCTTCTGACAAACTGCTACGTCTAACTGATAAAGATAAAAACGATAATACCTTTTTATTTTTCTATGATCTGCTCTGTGCAGCAGTGAGGACCGCACTAAGCAGTGTTTGTAGAGGATCTTCTGTCACTGAAGTGTATTGTACTGAATGGGCTTGTTGCACTAAACATGCACACTGGCTCCTTTGCACTTGACATGATAATAAAGTCCTCAGTTTGTGGAAAGACTTGTAGTTTTTATGATTTATTTTGTACTCTGATTAGTGTGTGTTTCTCTAGATAATGGGTCTGTATTTTATTTATGGTGTCTACCCATATTTATTTATATAGATAAAGATCTATCTCAATCATAGTTGCACTCAGAAGATGGCGGCGGTAAATGGAGCGTTTTCTAGGTACACAGGGAAACATAAACCCCACTAAAGTCAGACTCCTGAAATAACTATTGTCAGTTTTATCCAACACGTTTGCGTGAGAACATTTCACAGATTTTTCTAAAACCGTAGGTTGTTGGCTCATGTTTTGGAAGTCAGCCGGTAACTGTGATTAACTCTGTAAATTTAAGCTAACGTGAATCTGCAATACAGTGAATAACAAACTCGGACCTCTAGCTGACGTTAGCTAACACGTTTTAACGGTCAAAGTGAACGCTTCTTGTAGTTACAACAAATTAATTTGTAGGGTTATGTAGCTACGTGTATAAAATAAGGTACTATCAAGATGGATTCTGGTAAATGTGTTTCCCTTAGCTAATGTGAGAATAATCAATATGTAAACTGTTACAATGAGACTTATTGTTCCTTATTTAGATGTAATATGTGATATAAAGATGTTATTGAATTAAGTAACTTAGTGGTCAATCTACTGTGAAATAAGAAGCAATATTTGTAAACTGAAGAGGAAGAGTACACCACCTAAAAGGTGACAGAAGATCTGATTGGAGCAGAGAAGCGCTGAGAGGCGTGGCCTAAGTGCCAACAAGGGGCCAATAGGAGCTGGCCCCAGCCAACCAATGGGAGAAGACTATACCTGAAAGTATAAAATATGTAGTAAAGAGATCTGTGAGACAGAGGAACTACTGAAATGTGGTCTGTGGACGGTGACGTAGATCCTGAGTACTTTTCCAATGATCATCATGGAATAAATACAGTTAATATGAAGAGAAGTTTTCTGAAATTGATTTCTATGCGTCTCTATTTCAAATTAAAAGAACACCACTAAACGAAGGACTGAGGGAGGAGGCAGCTGTTAGTTAATTAGCTGTAATTGACTACTGTGAGTTTGAAACTTAAGGGAAACAGGGCGGACATTTGTCTTATCTGTTTTTTTTGAAAGGTGAACTCGTCTGCATTTTAAAAGACTTTCGATTATGTAAAGTTACCATCCATAAGGTTGATCCAGGAAGTTTTAAATCCTATTTGGGCGATTTTAGCACAGGTGCACTTTTACTTAGGTCACTACGGTAGCTGAGACACTGCACGGTGCTCACTGCGCCTCTGTTCCCGTCAGTACGGTATGTGAACGCCGCAGTCAGTCGCTTGTGTTTGTTGCTGATCTCTGCCGCACCGCTGCTCGACACTCTGCTCGGACTCATTTCACCTCATTATCTGGTGCCAAAGTTGGTGCTTCCTCCTCTGCCAGACAGGTACGGTGCTTACATTTTCGTTAAAGCTGCAAACTATCTCCTTAGTGCTTTATTCTAAACCTTAGAATAAACATTGTGTGATAGTGCGCGTCGCCACTGATCTCGACGAGAATTTAGTCCTGCGTAAAAGTAAACTTGGTCATCTAATTTTGCTGCAGCGACCAGCTGTGTGTCTTAGAGTTTGGAGGCACCTCTTTGTACTCTATATCATATTTATCCTCCATAGTGTATCGCTGTAGGTTAACTGTAATATTCTGCTGGGAGTTTGTTATTTTGCTGCGACTTTAGGCCCGTAAAGCATCCTTTACGTAAAGCATCCGCATCATCTGATTTAAGACCACAGCTCCTCTGCTTCACGCTGAGCATCTGGTGAAACCAGGACGGGGACTGAAAAACAAGGCAGCTGGTCTTGATTCCGGTTCGGGATTATAATCGGTGTATAGACGGAATTATTTGCCCAGTTGAAAATAGACTGCAGAAGTCTGGGTTCATGCCGGATTTCGAGCACTTCAGATTTTCCTATTCGAGCATGAATCCGGTCCTGGGGGACAGTGGCTTCCTGGCCCCGCAGCAGCAGCAGCACTACCAGATGACGGGCCAGAACGACTCCGCCATCATGGAGCCTGGCTACTTCCTGGGGGACCACGGTGGGTTCGGCCCTGATGGTTTGTCCGGGCTGGACCTGGGCGCCCTGCCGCCGTCGGGCCTCGCCTACCTGCACCTGAGCAACCCTCTGCACCGCGTGCCCCCTGCGGCCACGGCGCTGCGCAACGACCTGGGATCCAACATCAGCGTCCTGAAGACTCTGAACCTGCGCTTCCGCTGCTTTTTGGCCAAAGTGCATGAGCTGGAGCGCAGGAACAAGGTGCTGGAGAAGCAGCTGCAGCAGGCTCTTGATGATAACGGCGGAGGGGATGGACACCAGAAGCCGCTCACTAAAGATATGGGGGTCCAGACTGGATTTATCGGGCCTATTCCAGCCAGACCGGGCCTCATCCCGCTCCACAACGCCAACAATTCGGCCTACCTGCCCGGCGGCCTCCTCTCTCCAACCCTGAACCAGCCTCCTCTTTTTGACAACAAACTCCTGCTGGGGAACAACCTCAACCCGAGCGCAGTCTCCACGGATTCAAACTCCAACCTCACCAACTCCGGTTTCTCCATCAGCCCGGCCCTGAGTCCCAGCGACCCGTCCAAGCCCATCACCAACATCAACGAGAAATACGCCTCTCACGCCGGCACGAACACCAACAACATCTCCACTCCTCCCCCGCGCTTCCTCCCCGGGACGATCTGGTCCTTCAACCACACCCGCCGGTTTGGCACCGGGAGGGAGTCATGCGTCACAGGCCCCGGGATCTCCTGGACGCAGCCGGACGGTGTCGGGGTCCAGATCGACACCATCACACCGGAGATCAGGGCCCTGTACAACGTGCTGGCCAAGGTGAAGAGGGAAAGAGACGAGTACAAGAGAAGGTAAGGTTTTTTTATATACATGTTTATCATAGGTTTGGATCATCAATTCTAATGCACGTTTTGCATTAATGTGGCTGATTTCTGATGCATAGTGTGCAGTGACTTTGTGTTTCCTGCTGAGGTTAATTATTCTGGCTGAGCAACTTTCTTTTTAAGGCAGTAATGGTCTATTTGGAGGCAAATAATATCACAATACCAAGAAGATTTGAGCAATATTGATCCCTACGAGGCAAAATCACACAAAAATTCAATGTATTGTGTTTTTTTAATCAGTTTGCCTTGATATTAAGCAAAAAAAATCTATTTGATAATCATTAATAACACAATGTGATCATATTGTCACGATACAATTTCACTCAAAGACTATAATATTGAAATATTAGCCAGCTTTAGGATGACTTACCACACATATTCAGAGACATATTTCAGGAAAAGAAAAACAATATTTACAAAAATAAAACATGCAACGGAAATAAAATGTTATCCCGTGTCAGGTTTCACAGACATGTTCACAATAATTTATGCAGTCACTGACATTTAATCAGGTCAGTGTGTAAAATTAACCGATATCCTGGTCAAATATGTGAGAGTTGAGTTTTAAAAGGTGACAAACCACAGTATCAGTTTGCATTATGAGCATTATTGTCATTATTCTTGATCGTCTGTGGCACAGAGGGTAAAGAGTATAGAAAAGAAGGTTTAAGATGTGTCGTAAAAAGATAAAAGCGTCACTTAGGACATGTTCAGGCCTCTCAACTCGGCTCCTTTACTGCAACGACTTAAAGCAGCAGTGAAACTAAGAAGTATTGACTTCTGTTGGATCATCGAGCAGAGTCGGGCTGTGTGAGGTGATGACGTCCCACAGGGAACATTCAGGTGTCACAGCAGCCAGAGGACGTATAAAACATGTGTATAGTATAAATATAGTAGCCTAATATAAAGTAGTGTATATATAAATAAAGTAGCCTAATATAAAGTAGTATATATAAATAAAGTAGCCTAATGATAAAAACACTCACAATAAGTTGATCGTGGTGAATTTCCATCATTGGGATAATCGTGAATATCCTCAAATAAGTGATTTTAAAAAGATGTCGAGCTTTCTATCATGGAAGAGAAAAATAAAAAATACAGGAATAATCATGTACGAAAGAACTTTTATTTATGCACGGAGAGTTTATGGTTATTTAAGATTGTTTGTTGGATTTTCACTGAAAACGATGTCCTGTGTTGCAATACAAATATTAGTTTCTTAGAAAATGTCTCGTAATAATAATAATAATCTCGTGAACCACAATTATTTTGTCCAGGTTAATCTAAAATAAAATTTTATATACTGTTACCAGTTTAGCTAGTGCAATACACTTTTACAGTACAGTATGGTGCATGCAGTACCTCACGTACTATATAGTTCTTATGTTTCATGCTTCATATTGTATAGATGGTCAACCTGTACACTCAGTGACCCGATGTCCCACCTCACTACCAAGCTTTAGCGTTGAAGGTTTAACGCATCGATCTCTCTGAGAAGCTGAAACATAATTCAGATTTAGTGATTTTAATTTGTCACCCCACAAGGATTTTGCCAACAGTTTTGTGCTGAGGCAGCGATCGCTTTCTCTGCTTGTATTGAGTCATTGAGGGCAAACGCTGCAAAAAAATGCTGACCGTGCTTTATGGCGAGCTACACAGGAAACATTGTTTTTACACTACGTGACATTCATTTTTATCCAAAGCGACTTACAATAAGTGAATTCAAACTCTGGGAATAAGAGCTGAATGTCATAAAAATAATGGAAGTGCATTTCTTTTTGCATCAATGTGAGAAGTACATTAATTTGTCTGGTATTTAATTCACCATATTTCAGGCTGTCCCATTTTGCAGCATATATTGATAGTGATATTACATATACAGTATTATTGTACCCACATATATTGGGTTATTACTTCTGCTCAGTATGTAAACTAAATAGTTATATAAATATATGAATTTATGATTTTCAAGCTTTGCATGCTACGCCTTGAATAAATAAGTATGACATTGGAATCTTTTAAAACCCAATTGCACCTGTAGTTGTTAATTCTGATTTAATTTGATGATGCGTATGAAAGAGCAGCATATGAAAGAAACAAAAGCCTTGTTTGTGCCGAGCAGGATGTTTATAAATTAGGCATTTGTGTTAATTTGCAGCGTTGGTGTTGCTTTAATCAGAGGTATTAGTCTGTGACATATAAACCTCTATTGCTCACACCCGCACACTTTAACACGCTCTGCTGCTTTATGCTGAAAAGCCCTGACCTCACTTCTCTGTGCGTCAGGCTGCAGAATGCCACTGCAAGACGAACCTTCAGTCACATCGATTTCAGAGCCAGCAGCGACTCACTCCGAGCTGCGTGTTGCTGTGCTTAGCGTTAAAATAAGTGCTGCACTAAACTACATTCCAGTTTTACATGTTTGAGAGTGAGCGTGAAAGGGAAAAGATATCTCCTCCAATTATGGGATTTCTTTACAGGATTCATAAGCATAAAACAGATCATCAGTGAAGGAAGTGAGGAGACTTTAATTGTATGCTTGTAGTTTTTATTTCACTTCGCCGGCAACGCTAAGATCGTTCCCTTTGGAAAATGTTCTTTTCTGTTTCCTAACCCTCGATGAAGAGACTCTTTGGGCTTGAGACACACTCTACTTTTTCTTAATGTAATAAAGTTAGACATTTTTAAAAGGGAACGTTCTGTCTTCAGCTAAGCAGATGAGAAAAAAAACATCTAAGAGTTCAAATTGGTTGACAGTCGGAGTCTAAAGGTTCTGAATTTGGTACGCTACATCTCTAATCTTTTTTCTTATCTCTCGCTCATCTCTAATTTGTGCCGCTGGCTTTTTCTCCATGGCAGCTCAGGCTAATGGGTATTACAGTATTTAAAGCCATCCACTCTACTACACTTCTCAGAAACAGTTGAAGTTGAAATGATTTAAAAACGGACAACTTTAATGTAAACCTGTGATATTCTTAAATGATCCAGGAGCCTCATGTGTTTCTATGCAGGAAACCAAGAAACCCTCTCCACCCTCGGACAATTTTGACCAGAAACCAAAATGGCCTTCTCTAATATATAATATTCAATATAATTCTTATCTTTTTTTCCATCCCCTCCACAGTTATCATAATTTTTTTTTTCTGCTGGAAAAAGGTCATCAAATTTAAACTAATTGAACCTAAAAAAAATAATTACCTTTTATAAATTCCCCCAGTTATTAATCATAGGACGTAAACTCTCCTAAAGTTTCTAAAAATCAAGAAATCCCTAGAAACTAAATAATACTGAGACACGACCACGATGCCCTTGCTGGTAGCGAGAGCTGTGTGTCTGTGTGTTTATATATAGTTACAGAACCACCAGCTGCTCCCACATCACATCTCTGTTGTACAGATCTGTTGTTTTCCTCACACTGCTGCCTCCCATCTTCCCGTCCTTTCTTTCTTGGTCCTCTTCATTTTTGTCTCTTACTGTCTCTACCTCCTCCTCTCAGCTGGGTTTTGTCCTTAGTACCTGCAATGCAGCACTGGCCTGTGACCACCAACAGTGATGTCACCCAGTCTGCCTCCTCT
>CALSBV010011203.1:93033-127415 GCA_943590825.1 Bovichtus diacanthus | reverse complement strand
CACACACACACACACACACCACCCGACTGTGTTTGTTGTATAACGTTGCATATTGTATCCAACATAAATCCCCAAAACAAGAACATTTTTAAATAACATAAATGATTGATTTAGCTGATTTTAAAAAAATAGAAGATTTTCTTTCGTTTCTGTGACTTTTTTTGGTTTGTTTTCCTTCCAGATGATGATCATGATGGCAGTTATAGGTCTTATATGTTGTGGAGTCATCTTCTGTAAGTATTCAAATATCACTCATATATTTTTGGCTTCACTTCTTTTTTTTTTTTTTTAAAGGGATCTTCTGCCTAAAAAAACATCTGTTAACAAATATCAAACAATTGTGGCTGTAAAGTGTAAAAATATTTGTTTGTAAGATTTTGACTTCACCAGTGTATTCAGAAATAATGTCCTTTTTTTTGTTTTTATGCAGAACATGACTATAGAAAAATGACTATAGCTGCTGCAGCTTTCGGGCATATCACATGGTCTTCATCAGGAGACGTAGAACTGTACTTGTTAGTGTTGTTTCTAGATGTCCCTCCACATTAACTCCTCCGCTCTCCCTCCTCAGTGTATTTCTTCTACTGAGCTGGTCTTCAGGGATGGACACACGAGTCGCAGGACGAGTCTGCACCAACGCCACCGAGCCAAAACCGAGCCTCTCCTCCTGCCCTTCGTCCTCCTCTTCCTCACCGATGCCTTCCTCAGAAAAACCTCCGTGTCTGTAATGTGTTCCAGTCCAGTGCCTCCTGTTCTTCTCTGCTCCTCTTGGGAGGAATCCTGAGTGGATGTCATGTTGTTTTTGTACCAGACATCAGGACAGTTTCCATTATGAGTTCATTTAAGAAAATAAACTAAACTTTGCTGTATTGTCCTGTACAAAGAAAAAGAAAAAGAAGAAGAAGAAGAAGTCACATTTCTTGTAGCCAAGAGGTTTGAACACAAACTAATTATATTTCAAAACAGTATTTGCTTAAGATGATTAAGATGTAGAAATACAAATACTTTTCTTATAATTATAAGAAATTAAAATGACGTTTGGTGCATTGAGACGCAGAGTTTTTAGATATACAATAGATCAATAATCCATTTATTGTGAGAACATTAATCTGGTTCTAAACGTTTAGTTGCTGGTGTTTGTTTTACAGATGTTATTGAACTCAAACATCACTGATCAGTATTTTAAACCTGAGTTAATGGATTCATGTTTTCCTCTTCTACTTGTACAGTATTGTCCATGAAAGCTGCCCCCTTGCTGTCAGTATTGGAACTGCTACTGATGACAACCGGACTTTTTCTTGTCTGTCTGTCTGTCCGTCCAGCTTGAGTTATTGTTACAGTAGTGATGCAGCACTTCCTGCTTTTAGTGTCTCGTGGACCCGACTTGTGTTTCGTGTATTTCAGCTGTGGTTTGAATGTTTCTCTGTTCTGCTTGAATGCGACTCTGTATATTTTTTGAGGCGTTTTCTGAACGAAAGCGGTGAGACTGTAGATATTCACGGTTATTTGAAGTGTAAAGAGAAATTAGATTTAAAACTGTGGATGGGTGTTGAGCATTAAGGAATCAAAGGAAAAGGGAAAGACTTTGCATTTAAAGATTACAAGTTATTCTGCTTATGGACTGGGATTTTAATAAAATTCATGTTTGCAACAGAAATGTTGTTTTTGCCCTGATTTATTCTGAAAATCGTTTCATTTTAACTCAAAAGTTTCAAAGTTTTTAAGTGCTGGTTTTGGCTTCATCTGTCTAGTGACAAATGGGAATTTGCAAATTGATAAAAAAAAAAAAAAAGCTGCTTTCTGTATTTACTCATTCACAGCTGGTTGAGTTTGTGTGACAACTAATTAAACTCTTAAATCAATTACGCATACTCAAAATCACCGAATTATTACGCCGCGCACACAGAGAGTTTTGTTTAAAAGCTGTATAAAATTAAAATACATTGATGTGAATGACGAGAGCTGGAGACCAAGTTACACAAAAAGGTATTAAAATATTGGGAAAATGTTTTGTTTTCTCTTTGTGACGTTTCTAAAGTCGTCCATTTGAAGTAATACTTCCTTTCTATGCATAATAAAGTAAGTACCCTTCTGGGTATAGACAGAAAAAACAGCACATTATGACATTTTCTACACATAGTAAGTCCTCTGAGTCGGGACATTAAGAAGATAAAATAAACCAAGATTGCAAAATTGGTTCAATTTGGTAAAGCAGATTATTTGATTACGTTAATCTTACTTCATTAAAAGTCACATTTAGTTTAAGAACAAAAAGGGGTCTGTTTAAAAAGCCTGGAGGGAATAATTAGAAGAGGATACACACTTATCCTGTACGATGTCGGAGGTTTAGTCAAAAACATTCGTAGCTCAAATAGTTTTTACACCAAACATCAGCTAAGAATTCAAACTTGACTAAAAGACAAGAAGAGTTCAAGGAGATTTTGAGAATAAGATCATTTTAGCCTCTAAATAATTGAGGGAAAATATCACCTGCGGAAAAGGGGAAATAAAACATAATATACAGGAAAGACATGTTTCAGCAGATCATATTAAAGAGGTAATTAATCTAATCAGAGGATCAAACAAGCTGTTTCATGATCAAACGGGAAACTTAAATTCACAACTCCTTTGGATTGGGATGTAAAGCCTCAAGGCCGGCGTTGAAAATCCATTAAAAACCTAAGACTGCGTATTTCTTAATTTAAGGATTATCGTTTGATTTTTAACATTTTTAAAAAAAACACCTTAAAATTCTGTCTTCACCAAACTACTGTTGCAAATCTGGGTTTTAACTTTCCCTTTTCTTACTATCCGAGTACACAAATTAAATATTTAACTCCCCCCCAACTGACCACAAACAAAATCTTTATTACATTTTTTTATTTAGGTCCCAAAAAACCATCATAATAACATTATATCAATAATATTAATACAGAAATTGAAAAAAGGAGGAAAAAAAAAATAAAATAGCTTTTCTGTCCTCAGCCTCAAAGGGAAGGGATTCGATCCTCCAGAAAAACTCTGTTTAAAGTCTGTTTAGGGGGGAAAGTGAACTGGGCCGGGCTTCAAGCTTGAGCGCGCTGTCCGTCATTCTGCTGTGCACCAATCAGGAATGTCGAGGTGAGGCAGGGGGTTGGTTTTCGAGGTAAAGCGCAGAGTTTTAGTTTACTGCTGCGACATCTGGAGATAGAAAACAAGAGAAGAATGTTTGTTTTATTGATCTTAAAGGAACACGTGCACATCTTGAGGAACACGATTGAGTTTCTTACAGCTAGCCTTGCTCTGCGCAACAGTAGCATAACCTGCATACCAGCTCACTCATTAAAACGTGGAATCTTATTTGTTGATTTATACAAAAGTCTTGTTAATATTTGGAAGGAGCCAGACCAGACATGTCCCATTCTTCTAATAATTAGGATTATCATAAAGCTAATCATCTTACAATATTCTTACCCAACATTTATTCCAAAAGGGAATAAGCTTTTTTTCCAAGTTTGAAAAGTGTTGAATTATAGCGTTGAGAAAATTCTAAATACTATTTATTATACTATTTTAGCTGTTGTACTCTGAGACTAGAGCGTGTTGGACGTCATTCTTTTCAGAATCAGAAAACCTTTATTCGTCCCACAGCGGGGACATTTACAGCGCTGCAGCAGCAAAGGGACAGTGCAGATAAAAGGTTTAGTACAATGGATAAGTACAAAATATAAGTACAGAAAACACAACAACCGTGGTAAGTAAGTGGCAGGTTGACGTAATACAGTAAGTGAACAGTTAGAGTAATACTCTAGCAGCCAGTAATAACAATAATACATAGTAAAAAGACATATATTGCACATACGTATTGCACAGTAAGGTAAGTAAGAATAGTAATAAATAGTAACGGGGTGTATTGCACATGAGCGGAGGAAAAGTACGACAAAACTGCCAAAAAGTTCCCGGCAAGTCCCAATCAAAGTTAAAAACAAATCATTTTCAACAACAAAACATAAATTCCTACATTCTTACGCTATTTAAATGCGGCACAGTTGTATCCAGGACACACAGCTTAACTTCCTCTGAACCTCTTTGTTATCAAATGTGTTTTTCACAGGTAAATCTTCATACGTCTGAATGAAGAGTCATGTTGGTTTCCACTGTAGCAACTAATGAACTTTTATTGCATCGCTAACATCCTGCCTGGATACGGACACAAAGGCCCTCCACCTCCACCTCCACCTCCACCTCCACCCTCCCGGAAGAAAAATATATAAAAATAAAACTTCTTAAGTGAAAGCTAAACGTGCAATGCAACCTTTAAGTTGTTAACATCTGTATTTTATATTAAATGTCCGTCTTAGTTTGTGCAGTTTACCGTGTTTGCACGGAACCATTTGTACAGAGCGTGTTTCACGGACACAAACAGCGTCGCACGTTTTCAGTGAGGGCAGCTGGTGAAGTCAGGATCGCTGTGGGAGGGTTTTACAACCCACTTCCACTCCTCGCTAACTGGTTTGTAACGGCACTTAATGCGGCGGAGCCTCCGCACAAAGCAGCAGGTTATAGTTTCTGTACCTGTTGCGTCTGTGACTGTGTCTGCGTCTCGGGCCCTCGACTCGCCAGCCGGCTCAGGATGTTCCTCTCGGACATCTGGAGTCGCACGGCAACCGGCGGTATCCGGGCGATGGTTGCCGGGAGGCGGGTGACATCCGCCTTCATGTCGCTCAGCAGCTCCTCCAACTGCTTCAGCACTGAGAGAGAGAGAGAGAGAGAGTGATAAGGAACGATAGTCGCTCGCCCACTGTACCGTTTGTCACCAGAAGAGTTTTAGGATTTACTTAAATTCTGTTTTTTTTACTCCACATTTTTAATTCTCTGCTCTCATTGTGAAGTAAAAAATGTTCATACTCGTAACTTTTTAAAACAATTACGATTAACTCAACAGAACATAAAAACTAGATAGAATAGCAGCATTAGTAAACAAAAGTAAGAAGTAACAGTAGTAGATTAACCGTTTAAGTATTTTAATGTTCAGATAATACTAAATAAAAACAGCATTTAAAACATTATAGACACTAAATAAGTAGAAAACTTCTATAAAAAAAAAAAGAAGAAGACTTTTTGCAGAATTACAACCAAAAACCTAAATCATAGAGAAAAATTTTTTGCAAAATATTTGCTGTTTGATGCCGTTAAATTTGATCCGTGTAAAAGCCCTTTGAGATTTCCCGCCTCCTGCTTCCTGTCTCACCTTTGTGCAGGACGGCGTTGGCCGGTTTGTTCCCGGACATGGACTCCTTGCTGAGGTGCTGGTGGGACTCGGCCAGACACTCCACCTCGCTGAAGCGGGTGTTGAGGGCCATGGAGGGGTGTGAGGGGTCCTCCGACATGTTGAGGTAGGCGGCGCGACGCAGCTGCTCCTCGATCACCAGCGCCTGCTCCAACAGCTGGAGGAGGGAGAGGAGAGCGGGTCAGAAAAAATTTAAATTAAAAGAGAACTTGTTTTTGTGAAAATTCATCGACTTTCTGTTAATCATTTTCAACAGTGTTTCCATCTGTAGACACTTTAAGGCTAAACTCAAAGGCTTTTTTTTGAGCGTCCTCAGGTTTCCATCTGTTCCATCACTTATTTATGGGATAGTATGGTTATGTTATGTCCACTTTATTTTTTGCTCTTACCATGTTATTTATTGTACCGCACTTGTAAAGTACATTAAGTGTAACTTTCATTAGGAGTAGAATGCTGTAGACGGCATTTTTTTTTTTTATTACAATTTCAGTCCGACTATTTTCATTGATGCATTAAGATAATAAATAAATAAATAACTGATTACCTACTGAAATAATAAGCCATAAAAATACCTGAAACAAAAGAAAAAGCCGGAGGGAGAAGAACATGGAAGACACAAACTAATAAGTCATTTTAGACGACATCTTCCATGTTGAACTTACCTTGAACCTCCTGGCGAGGAACTTGTTCTTGATTTCCAGGAAGTTTCCTCGGTTCATCTCTCCCTTGAAAGGCTCGTTGAGGATGGCGAACTTCACGTCGTTCTGGATGTCCTGCCAGCGGGCGTAACCATGTCTGGGAGGAGGCGCCGTCAAGGGGACCAACTACACGTCTTCATCTCAAAAACATTCCCCATTACACCCCGTCCCCGTCCCCTAACACACCTAAGAGCCAATCACAGGTAGGGAAAGGATACTGTATGATGCCAGCCAGCAGCCAGTAGTCATGACGACGGTGCCAGATCTCATTGGTTTTCTTGGTAACCGTGGCAGCGCGCTCCTCGTTCTGCCACAAAGAGTGAAGCTCTGCGAGAAGAAGAAAAGTCAATGAGAAAAAGGAAACAACTTTTTGTGTTTGTGTGCGTGTGTGTGTGTGTGTGTGTGTGTGTGTGTGTGTGTGTACCTGTGAATCCTCCGTCAGCGATGTTGAACATGAACCTGGTCTTGACCTTCTTCTTCTCCTCGCTGGCGGCTCCAGCTGCAGTGGCAACAGCAGTGGCAGCAACAGTGACAGCAGGTGTGGCGGCAGCAGCGGCGGCGGGTGTGGCGCCTGAGGCTCCGCTCTCCTTGCTGCTGTCTCCGTTCTGCAGTTTGGTCGCCTCCTCCGGCTTCTGAGGCTCCTTCACATCTGCGGCAGGAGTGTGAAAAGAGGCGCGATTAACGACGGACGTTCGGAAAAGGGAAGGAAGCATCAACCGTACGTATTAAAGTCATTTTATTAACGGTCCCGTGTGAAATATTTAAAGAGGTTTGGCACCTTTTTTATCATCTGCAGGATGAGCGGTGTCCATCTTTTCTGTCTTTTCTTCTTTTTCTTCTTTCTTTTCTTCTGCTACAAAAACAACACGATCAGGATCAGATTTCAGTCACAGCCTCAATCAGAAGAAGTGAATCTTTAAATGCATATAAAAAATGCTCTGAATGAGAGAAGGAGGACAAATCTTAAAGAAAAGCGTTTGTAAATTAAATAACGAGATGTTTTTCACATGCTCAGGGAACAATCTTGACGAGGACATAAAACGTACAATTCAAACATTCAACAAAATGTATGAAATTAATCTTAAACATTTAAGACTGACGGTTGAAGTCGATGTCACATTTTCAATCATTGCTACACCTTTAATGTGGTTGTGTTTTTGTTTTAAATAATATTTTAGTTCATGTCTTCACTGTACATCTGTGTTTCTGTGTATATTTTAGCAAGTATTTATTCTTTTATGGCAGAATAAAAGTGTTGCACACCTTGATAAAGTTGATGAACTTGGTAAATGCAAGAACATTATTATAATTATTTTTTTTAACAACTAAATCTGGAAAACAGAAGTTTTACCTTTGACCTCGGCGTCCTCAGGTTTGACCTCTGACCCCTCCGTCTTGGCCTCCGGAGGAGACTTGGTTTCCTCTCCTGCCTCTGGACTCTTCTTCTCGCTCCCTGCCTCCTTCTCTTTTTCCTTCTCGCCCTCCTTCTCTTTAACGCTCTCCGTTTCTCCGTTGCTCTGTTTGTCCGTCTCCATCGGCTCCTCCCCGTTCTTCTTGGCCTCCTGCTCCGCCGGCGGACTTTTCTCGTCCTCGTCGTCGTCGTCGTCTGGGATGGCGATCACCTGGGAGGAAACGCGGAGGGAATTTCGTGACACATCTTGGAAAAATAAATACGTTCAGAAGTCGCGTCACTCAAACGCATCGTGCCGTTACCTCGTTGCTGATCTTTGCGAGCTCTTTGCCGTTCTTCTCCGCCTCGCCCTCTTTCTTAACCTCCTTCTCTGCGTCCTTCTCTGCGTCCTTCACTGCCTCCTCGGTCTTGGGGGTGGAGTCGTCGACTACAAAGACACATTGGTTCATTATGTTGTTTTAATTTAAACCTCCCCAAGGACATTTAGTAGCGTTTGTGGTTTCCCCGCTCAGTGGAGGCGTGCGTTACCTGGAGCGGGCGTGTTGGGCTGCGTGTCGGCGGGGGTGCCGGTGGACGGGGTTTTCCCGGGGGAGTCGGGTTGAGCCGCGGCCTTCTTGCTTTCTTCCAGCTCGGCCATCCAGGGCATCGACCACTGACCGTTCACGTGCTCGAACTCCTGAACCTGGACGATACGAGGACACATGACGACTCCCACCTCATCACGACTTAAACACAAGACACTAGGACTGCAAACTATGTTTATTTATATCAGTTCATTTCTCTAATAGTTTGATGAATCCATTTTTCTATAAAACAGTAAAAGATTCCAAAGGAAATGTTTGTATTATTCAACCATTAATACATTTTAGTATATCAAGTAATCAAGTTCTTCCTCTTGTACCTACATTGCAGATCAATTTCCCTTTACGAGTAATAAAGTTAAGCAATCGCACGACTCAAAGATCTTTAACTTAAATAAGTTACATAAAAAACGATTAAGTTAAATCACTATTAATTAATTGCTTCATTCACATTTGCGTAGTCGGCTTGTTTGTAACACAACGTTTAATGACACCACAAATGTTCAGAAAGTTGCAAAAGTTTTTTCTTTACATGCTGCGTCCGTTACCTTCTTGCGAATGAGTGACATGACACCGATGCGGGTGAGGACGTGTTGCCGCGACAACCCTTCTCTGGGGACGCCGTCCGCGAAGGTCTCGGCCCCGTCGGCTCCGGGCTCACAGAGGTGACGCATAAACAGAGAGACGTACGCCCTGCGAGGAAGACGGGGAAGAAAGGGTTAATGGAGGCTGCACGAAGAGAGAGGACAACGTATGAAAAGTTGGTTTCATGTGATGTCAGAGGGAAACAGGAAACTTACAGACGATTAGAAACCGTAGTTTCTGAAGGCCACGACAAACTCATTTTAAGATTTAAGATTTTTATTTTTTATTATCCCTGCATATTAATTGATGTTTAATAAACAAAAAGACATGTAAAACTGCTGATAATGATATCAAAACCATAAAATAAGAAGAAAAAGAACAAGAAAAATTAAATTAAATTCTTTTGATGATTAATTTTTTTTTATTATGTATTGAAATATGAGCCATATTTTCTTCAAATATATACAAACTCACATATTTTAAATCATCTTAAAGTCTTAAATTGTTATTTTAAAAGATCTAAATGAGTATAAATAATAGATAGGTAGTAAACCGTCAGCGGGGCTTTAGAATTAAACGCTTCTTACTTGAACTCTTTCTCAGATTTCCCCCGCAGGTCTCGGACCAGCCACTGGGTGGTGAAGGCATCTTGGGGAGGCATCCCATAACGCATCACTGCATTCAGGAAGGCCTTCCTCTGCCGGGAGTTGAAACCCAACACCTGGGGAACAGCAGGAAGGGTCAGCTTTATATAGACACACAACGCTGCAATATTTTTTGAACCGAGGGAACCCAACGCAGTCCGTTATGAAAGAGGGAGATGGGCTCACCTCGATGTTGCCTCCCACCCTGGCCAGCAGGGGGGGCAGCGGTTTGTCTTTGTCGTTCCTCAGGCCCTTCCTGTTCGGCCTGCGAGAGTTGGCTGCAGAGAGGAAACAGATGTGGTGATTATACAGTTAAGTACAGACGACCTGCAACTCTACATGTATAGATTTTTTTATAGAAACATGCGGTACATCTAATCTTTTTTTTTTTTTTTTGCCGGTAATCTATTTGTTTATTGCATTTGCTGTTTATTAGGAGCATGAAAATGACAATTTTCTGCCAAAGTGAAGGACAATTCATTGTCCTGTATCTATACAGACATGTTTAACTGTCGCTGTTATACTTTCAGCAACAGGATTCAGAAACATAATCACACTTTTACTAAACAAATAAACTCATTTATGAATTATATGGAGCTACGGAGTGGAAGCAGAGGATGGCAACTTATGTTTTATAAAACAAATAACAGATTTACAGAGCACGTCCTAAACATTAGCTTCACATTAATATTGTTCTTTTATTAATCTTTTGACCGTTCTTACCTTCTGTTCGCTCGTCAAAGTCCTCGTCTCCTTCCTCAGATGCCACGGAGTAATCTGATTGGCCGTCAGACTGGTCATCCTGCCAATCAGCTGTGAGACAAAAACAAAAAGAAGAAAGAGTCCAATAAGACTTCTGCGGCTGAAGTATTTTCATGGAGCTCTTCATGGGACCTGTATGTTTCAGAAACCCCCCCCCTCTCACACCTTCTCACAAACTAGTTTTGGACGAGGATCTAAACCCTTACATTAGCGTAGTAATTAAATAGTAAGTAAGTACTATAGTAAGTAATAAATCTGTCAGTATGTGTTCTAAAAATAAACACCACACTGAATCTGGCGACTACGCGAGGAAGAGATAAAAACTCGTGCTGTTGTTATGAAGTTGTTTTTACAACCCTGAATTTCCTGTTTCTGCACAAACACAAAAGTCTCTGCGGTTGTGTCATAAATTGTCCTCTTCATCAGTGTGTGTGTGTGGGCGGCGCCGGCATTTTCCTTCTCCAGCTAAACGGGCTAAGATCATGGCAACTCTGTGCAGTGCATCGTGGGTAATGCCGTCTCACTTTAAGTGGCGACACCCATCCGACACAAAAACTGGAATCTGGGACGTACAGTTTAACCTTCCCAAATTCTTTTCTCACTAGTTTGAGAAAACAACTCATATTCTTGTTGTGCGCAAAGCACCAACAATGTAAAAACATACACAGATTTCCATGATATGAATAACTGCACCACACACACAACTATGACAAAGCTAATGAGGCTAACTAGCCTTCTTTGGAAAATTCTAAATGAAATATAGTACAAAATGTGTTCGTAGCACAGATGCACGTTTATTTTTCTCAAAGATATTAAAAGAGATTTGAGCATTGTGCTAAAACTTCACTATCGTATCAGCGCCAGTATAAGAAACGTTTATACCCAGTCCACGTGCAACATAATGTAGGTTTAGGGGAAAAAGCATGATTAGTGAACAAGACAAGCAGAATGAAGTAAATATTTTTGTAATAAAAAAAGTCGCAATGATTACCTCTGTTCTTACCTCGGTCTTCCTGGGAGCCGTCGTTGTAGTTGACCTGCTTGCGGATACGTTTGCCTTTGCCGAGGTTGCGGGCCAGATCCTCCTGCTGCTGCTCATAATGGTGACGCAGCAGCTTCTCCCAGTAGTCTGGATCCACGCTCTCCTCCTGCTTGATGATCTCCCGCTGCACCTCCTCCTCCTGAGCGAAGGGAGAGAAGATGGAGGAGCATTGAAAGGGTTGGGGGGGTAAAGAAAACTGAGATTAAGTAGTTTCCTATATTCCTACTAGGGACATAGGAGTGCAACTTTCAGAAACTACTCCAGTCTACTGTGCTCGAATAAAGACGGCGTGGAATAAAAAGCAAAGTAAAGTGTGTATAAGATTATGGAATTATTTGTACACACACAGCCTAAGAGAAAAGGCAACATTTGTTCATGCTAAACTCCAAAAAAGCACCAAAAAAAACGCATTTTAGTAAAGTGTTTAAGTATTTCAATTCTCAGTAACATCAACAATTTCACTCCCAGTAAAATTGCAAGACTTAGATCAGCTGCTTTTTTGTTTCTCAGAAAGCTGCCAATTTAAGAAAAAAAAGAAATTGTACATAAAAATAACTTTGCAGAACTGGTATTTTGTGATAACACACAATAATGCTCGACACAACTTTGACTCGGTGTGTCGGATTACTGTCCATCAGTAGCAATAACTAAGTTCTTTTGTAGAAAAAAAGTGTTTCGTCTAAATCAATTTTTGGACGTTGTGAATCGATTCAGAAGATCAGAATCTCCATTCTTACAGGAATCGATTCCCCTCCCGCCCCCAATTCCTCAATAAAGCAATGTCAGATTTATGCTGTGGGAAAACCAAGGTGCCTGTGTACATCTGCTCTCCGCAGGCGCTCACCTCCTCCTCCTCGTCTTTGACCACATACTGAGCCACTTTGAAGGAGCTCAGGTACTCGTTCATGCTCTGCAGCTCCGTGTCGTCTGTGGCGTCCTGGTTCCTGTCCAGCAGACGGTCGATGGCCTTGTCGTCGTAGTGAATGACGCTGCTGTCCTCCTCCTTGTTCTTGTTCTCACCTGAACACACAAACGTCAGTTAAAATACCTCCCTTCTCCATGTCTCCGTGCGCCAGCCTGGATGTCGGCATCGTTTCACCGCTCACCTAGACCTCCATCGAACTCGTCCTTGAAGAGCTGCTCTGTTCCGAACTTGAGGATGTCGTCCAATTCCTGTTTGGACATGGAACCCGTCTTGGATCCGAGACCGGGTCGGACCACCAGGTGAGTCAGCATCATCTTTTTCTTGGCAACCTGGACAGAGGAGGGGAAGACGGAGGGAGAACACAAGAAAGAGCAATTTGTTGTTTGATGTCCGGTTTAAAAAGAAAAGTAACGAGACAAAAATCGGTTTAACTTGTGGAGCTGTACAAACTGGCTTTTACATGTAGCTACGGGCAGATGTTTTCTGTTCACGACACTTGTGGACCGTGGTTGACAGCTGCACCTGTCCTGCTTACCTGAGTAATCCTCTCCTCCACAGAGGCCTTGGTGACGAAGCGGTAGATCATCACCTTCTTGTTCTGGCCGATACGATGAGCTCTGCTGAAGGCCTGGACACAGAGGAAGAGTAGGAACAGTCACAATAAATGAAGACGAGCCTCTGGAGCCTTTCAATTCACGGCAGATTGAAATAAAACCAACTTCACTATTAAAGTAAACATGAAAAACTGGGATTTCCCCAAAGGTTCACATGCAACTTCTGGCCCAGACTTCACTGTATTATCATGGATATGGAGTAGCAGTAGTCCTGCTGTACCTGGATGTCGTTGTGGGGGTTCCAGTCAGAATCATAGATGACGACGGTGTCGGCGGTGGCCAGGTTGATGCCCAGACCTCCGGCCCTTGTTGACAGCAGGAAGGCAAACTGCTGAGCGCCAGGAGCTGAGGGGGGGGAAAGGAATCAAGGACGTTTATAGAAATTCTAAAAGCACGTTTTAAATCATCAGGTAGACCAGCCCCCGTGTGCCACATGGTAAAATGTGCCATCTCCTGTAACAGGCTTCAGAAGTTAGTGGAAATTAAACTATCCCTTCAAAGTTTGAAAGAGTCAAATGAAGGATTAATCACAAAAGAAAACTAAAAATGAAGCGTGTGCTCCGTCTCACCGTTGAAGCGGTCGATAGCTTCCTGTCTCATCCCTCCAGTGATCCCTCCGTCAATCCTCTCGTACTTGTAGCCCTCGTTCTCCAGGAAGTCCTCGAGCAAGTCCAACATCTTGGTCATCTGCAGCAAAAAGACAGGAGATGGTTTGGTGTTAGGAAAAGCTGCTGAGATTTCTGGTTATCTTGTTGCACTTCCAACTGGAAATACTAAAAGCGAGTTTGCAAAAGAGCAAAGTGTTTCTACTAATTTAACAACCTTATTATCAATTAGCCAGAGTTTACAGGGTCAACGTCGATAGACAATCTGACCGTGATCTATCACTTCAAGAGAGAAAAAGCTGGATACATCGACACAGAAAATCAGAATTAAATTGGTTCAAAGAAATGCCAAAGATTATTAGTTAAGAGAACGAATAAAAGAGCACGAGTAAAAGACCCGTTGGGGTTTTATGAGTCGGTGCTGAGAAAAGAAAAAGAAAGAAGGTCTGGTGTGTCTTACCTGAGAGAAGATGAGCACTCTGTGTCCTCCGTCCTTCAGCTTCCTCATCATCTTCTGCAGTAACGTCAGTTTCCCAGCAGCCTTTGTGAGAGAGTTGCCATCGTACATCCCGTTGGGAATCTTTGGAGCTTCCTGTTTGGAGTGACCGAGCAAACATTTAGGTTTTGTAAACTCTGAAAATGATGCGTGAGGAATGAAAAACAATCCCCAATTATCCCCAATATCAAGGAAAAATATCTAATATATAAATCTGACATATGGAGTCTTGATTTCATTTAATCTAAACTTTCTTCTCTAATAGAAACATTATCTGGGTCGTACAATAGCAGCCGCGGGGAAGAGGTAGGGGTGGTTGCAGCATTTCTTGAGGTCCATGACGACGTTGAGCAGAGAAACCTGGTTTCCTCCTCCTTTGGTGTTCAGAGCCTCAAAGTTTTTCGTCAGGATAAATTTATAGTACTTCCTGCAAACAGACAATACACACATTTGCAGTTTTATTTTAGAAACTTGCTTCTCTTTCATCTTTTTGAAGGAACAGCATTAACTCCACTCACTTCTGCATGGGGCTGAGCTCCACTCTGACGATGAGCTCGGTCTTGGAGGGCATGTGTTTGAAGACGTCGGCCTTCAGCCTCCGGAGCATGTGTGGACCCAGCATGTCGTGCAGCTTCTTGATCTGGTCTTCCTTTGCGATGTCGGCAAACTCTTCCAGGAAGACCTCCAGTTTACTGCGAACAGACTGTACAGTCACGCTGCTGATAGCAACTGCAGACGCCAGCTGCTGTTTTGTATAATTTGCCAAAACTCTGCACATTTTTTTTTTTTTAAATTACTGGTGATTTTTAACCCTTTTGATTTGCACACCTGCAAAAGGCACACAAAGTGAGCAAAACAGCCATCAATTCTGACTGCAAGCTCAATCGCATTTATTTTGATTAAGAAACTTTGGTGCCTGAGGAAAAACATTTAAGAAAGAAAAAAAAAAAAAACACACAAGGCTCTCTAAACAAATATTAAAATCTGAACCTTCACCATCTCCCTCACTGATCCATACATCAGGACCTTGCACCTAAAGGAAAGTCTGCTTGCTCTGGAGAAGTCTCTAAAAATAAAAAGTAATACAACAGAGTCCTGTGCCTACCTGAACCGCTCAGGTGTGAGGAAGTTGAGCAGGTGGAAAAGCTCCTCCAGGTTGTTCTGCAGAGGAGTTCCAGTCAGCAGCAGTTTGTGCTGCAGAGGGTAGTTGTTCAATACCCGGAAAAACTACAGCAGGAAAAACAAACAAAAAAACAACGTGTTTACAACCGTTTCAGCTTCAGCTAAACGTCAGTGGCAGCCGTCTGCACGCGCTTTCGTGTTTACAACAAGATAAAACTGTCAAAAAAAACATTTAGATAGTGGAACTTCAGAATCAACCATATTTCCAAGCAGGATATACGTTTACAACTGTTTATCTACAAGTTTAACTACCTCTATGAATATAAAAATGTATTTGTCGTTCTGCAGATAAATGTATATGCATGGAAAATTGCAAAAAATACATATAAAAAGCAATAAAAACTACAGTATACCTAATTTGAAAATAGTTATAAAAACAGCCATGCTATGCATAGATGGTACATAATTTACAGCGTCCGAACTCTGATATCTGATCAATATAAAATGCATCATGAACCTAAATGGACTGATCATGTGTGTCCGTACCTTGGACTGGTTGTTTTTCAGCCTGTGGGCCTCGTCCACCACCAGGCAGGCCCAGTCTATGGAGCCCAGGAT
This sequence comes from Bovichtus diacanthus, assembly GCA_943590825.1. Lineage (NCBI taxonomy): Eukaryota > Metazoa > Chordata > Actinopteri > Perciformes > Bovichtidae > Bovichtus > Bovichtus diacanthus. Next base: position 112,043 of record CALSBV010011203.1, on the reverse strand, counting down.
CGCCATGTCGATGGTGATGAGCTCGTAGGAGGTCAGCAGGACGTGGAACTTGATCGACGAGTCTTTCTGTTGGAGGAAATCAACACAAAAAGATGTTAAAACTTAAGTATTTCTATTAAATGCATTGGTCTTGGGAGTTTTTTTTGTTTATTCATTCACGTCAGTCTCCTCTCACCTTCATTCTGGACGCCTTCTTCCCTCCTCGGATGGCGTTGTCCTCGAAGGAGAACTCGTTCTCTCTGATGACGGCTCTGCTGTCTTTGTCTCCGACGTAGGTCACCACGTATATGTCGGGGGCCCACATCTCAAACTCTCTCTCCCAGTTGATGATGGTGGAGAGTGGGGCGCTGACCAGGAACGGCCCCTTCGAGTGGCCCTGGAGGAGGAGAGAGGAAGTCAGTTCAACGCCATCATTTCAGAAATATAGCGACTTAGAGAAGATGTTCAATTTACTATCGCAAAAGACTAAGAAACCGGCAAATACTCAAACTTGAGGAGTTGGATCAGTACATTTATGGCAAATCCGCTCAAAACAAATCAAAATAGCGATAAAATGATCATTAAAATAGTTCCACATTCATTTTCTGTCTAATTGTTACACATAAGAGACTTAAAAATGTCAACAAACATCCTGATACTGTTTTATGAATTCACGTCATTTGTAACATCTCCCCTAGTTTGAACTTTAAAAAAAGAAAAAGAACATAGAACAAAACAGAGGGATAACGTCATAAAAATATCTGTTGTTTAAAAAGAAATGTTAAAAATTAAGTTTAAAAACGCTACAAGAGCTCCTGCTGCTCTGGCAGGAAGTGTATTCTGGCCTCCGTCCTATAGGTGGCAGCAGCCGCACACGTGATCAGTGCCGATGAATGTTTACTGTTTGAGATCGAACTTAATGTCGTCAGATTTCACCTGACTTATACAAAATGGCTGGATGGCTCCTGGCCAATAGGAGGACAGCTACCCGCAGACAGCTACACACAGGGAGGCTCAGACATCACCCAGGAGCCAGAACTGCACTCAAACAAAGTCTAATTAATTATTTTAAAAACTAAATATGAAACGAGTGTAATTAAGACCATGAAGAGGACAAACTTTAAAGTCAAAACTCACTTTGACTTTATGTGCCGAGCGCATGTTCCCAACAAACCATTTGAAAGGAAACGTATCCAAAGCATTTCACAACCAAATGAGTGCAGACGGCTTCAGCGTGTGTGTGTGCGTGTGTGTGGCCATAACCCAGCATCTCACAGCCACCCACCTCTTTATAGAGCGAGTAGAGGAAGACGGCGGTCTGCACCGTCTTTCCCAAACCCATCTCGTCAGCCAGGATGGTGTCGGTGCCCTGAGCCCAGGAGAACCGCAGCCAGTTGAGCCCCTCCAGCTGGTACGGGTGCAGCGTCCCCCCCGTGCTGTCCAGGTATTCAGGCTGCCGATCGAACTTTATAGTCGGCTGGGAACAGAAAGAGACGTGAAAGGTTTGTCAGCAGAGTCACAGGAAGACAACTCGTTTAAAAGCGACTTGGGATTAGGGGCGTCGAGATATACCGGGAAAGGTGAAAACCGTAATATTTAAAAAGTGGTGTATGGTAGTGCCTTTAAAATTATTTCCGCTTCTTTCTTTTTGTACGGTTTTGAACAGTTGCAGACTCTCTCCACCTCCCTACACTGGTTTTTACTGTAATTTATTTGCCAAAACTAACAAAACACAACAAAATGAAAGATTAATTTGATTGACAGGATTATTTTTTTTTAATTTTCTGTAGATATAGCGATAATAAAAGGCGATAAAATTATTTTGGTGTAGCGAAATCTCACATTGTGACAGCCCTATTTGCAACAAGACTTGCAGTGACAGTTCATTAAACTGATAATGAAACCAATCATGTAAATTAATCCAGTTCCCGTTTTTGCAGCATAATTTGCATTTAAATAACTGCAACAGCAAAAATCCTCAGTTTCGGGTTTAGGAAGATGTTCCAAACAGAAAACATACAGTTCTGGGCTGAATGCTGAATAGTCAAACTTTTTGGAAAACATTGCTAAAATTGCTTACATCAACCACGGGGTTCTCAGGAGGTCGCTCGGGCCGCTTCACTCTTCCCTTCACCTTGATCTTCTTACCAGGTTTCCCCTCGTCTCCCATCATCAGCTCTCTGAAACAAACATGCCGTTAGTAAACGTGCTGGTGCGAGTGGACATCTCCATCCCTCTGCAGTTTGAAAGGTGTTGTCTTACCTGTGGTTCCAGTACTGCACCTTGTAGGTGTCAAACTCGGGTACGTCCATGTCGTCGGCCTCCCAGGTCGCCTGGTCGTACGCCAGCTCTCTCCACTTGATCAGGTAGTGGACGTTATTCTTCCTGTCCACACTGGGAAAAACACAGCAAAGAGAAGGAAAAGAATTACTTTAATTCAGGTCAATCATGACACCAATATATAAGATATTACACAAATTGAATCTGTAGTATTGTAAGCTACAGATGTAAACCAGCAATAAATCATCTGTATTATATCTTAAGTCATCTTTAATAAATGTACCATTCCTGGGATATAGTAACTCATAAAGCAAAGGCTTGTGAAATGTGGAAGAAAATGTTGAAAGCTTCTTAAAAACGAGTTTATATCAATGAAATCAAAGATGGGTATCATGGGAAACACACGGGCCACTTGTGGTAAAGACTGCTTGTAAATTCTGGCTCTTAAAAAGCAGATGGACCAAACTCAGACTATACTTATAAAGTAAAAGGTTAAATAAGTAATGAAATTAAAGAAAGGAAAAAATCCTTTGATTGATTTGTGCATCTTCTCAAGGGAACGTCTATGAAGAGAAAGCAACTACTTATGATGTTTTTTTAACAACTTCTTTTAGAGATGTGTAGAAAACACACAAAAAACTCTTCTAATGTCGTAAAATCGTAGCGTCAAAGCTCATCCGTTACCTGTGGTTGATGATGCGGTGGATCATCAGCCACTCCATCTTGATTCCAAAGCGGAGGTACTTCTCCTCCAGCTGTGCATACATGGGGTTCTTGTTCTTCCTCTTCACAATCTTGTCCTCCTCTCCTTCGCCAAAGTCGATGGGCGGCGGATCATCCATGTCGTTTTTCCTCTGGTAGTTTCTGAACATCACCTGACAATGGAGCTCAAGCTGGTGGGGAGAAAAAAGAAGAAGTTCAGGGAGGAAATGAAACATGCACATGAAACAGGGTCAATATAAAGGGTCGCCTCACTTTCTTAAACAGCAAATTCAAGACTTTTCCAGACACATTTCTCTCAAATTTAAAAGACCGAATCTGGCGTAGTTTGAGACACGAATCGAGGTTAATTACTGTTATATGCAAATAATTTTTATAACGAGTATGAGCAGACTTTACAGAAGCTCAAGTTCAAGGACCTGTAGGAAACATGAAATACAGTTTTTTTTTATTTTATTTCTGAAATCAGCAAAAACAAAGCCATGAAATTGTTAGAAATGATGAGATGTAAAATAAAGTGTCAGCAAATCTTTTTGTGTTGTTGACTAATTTATTTGTCATTTAAAATAAAACCAAGTTGTAGTGTTTTTTTGTTTTGGATAGAATATGCAAGGCAAATGACAGGCGACGAGGAAGAGGAGATCTCGGAGAATGAGACTCCCAAGGTGAAGAAGAAGGCCAAGAAGAGCAAGGGCAGGAAGAGGTCTGTGTGTGTGTTTGTGTGTGTGTGTGTTTGTGTCACACACCTGGAGCTCTGTGACCCAGGAGCAGTGCCAGTACGACATGCTGGACCACTTGGCGAAGAACTCCCTGTCCGGCCGCCCTGCCAGCGGCGAGGGATTGGGGGCATCAGCTGCTAGGTCTGGAGGGCGGGGGACTGGTGTGGGAGAAGGAACGTCGCCCCACCGCCATGTCAGGATCTTCTGGACTTTCCCCTTCATGGGTGGACACTGGCGGGGCAGAAAGAGAAACAATATTAACATTATTGTGTTAATCCCTTTTCTTTCCATCTCAGTTTAGTTTATTCACTGTCTCTACTCAGACGGGTCAAACGTTACGTCAAATCGCCCTGAGCCTCACCGTGCAGCGGGGGCAGATCCACTCTCCATTGGGGATCTCTGGGAGTGGCGGGTTGAGGCAGTGGATGTGGTACGACGATGGGCACGAGTCGCAGCAGAGGAGCTCTCCTCCGTCTTTACACACTCTGCAGAACTCCATGTGGTGGTCGTCCTCCTCCATCTCTCCGGTCTCGACGTTGTCCTCCTCGCCTTCTGAAACCTCCTCCCTGGCCTCCCACTGGATGCCCTCCTTCTCCTGGAATGAAAGGAAAAAATACAGGTTTTATACGTTAAAAAAGCTCTCTAAAAGGGTTCCGTTTAACCGCATAAAAATATTGATTTCATGGTTTTGTTCTGTGTTAAACGCCATTAATGGTAAGTGTCCACAGGATCGGTCATGTCAACGCTTCCCATTCATTGTCTATGCAAGCAGCCGTGCAATGCATTCTTGCAGCGATTCACGTTGGCCTCTCCTCATTTGCCTCATTAGCCAGGAGCAGTAAAAGTCTGTGTCTAATCTGGTGCCTAGCGCTAAGTGGCACGCCCATCAAGCGCCCAACGCTGGGCAGCAGCACAACCCCTCGCGTCCAAAAACGCCCCTGTGAACATGTACCATACGATGTTTTAATATCTTTACATCGAGACGCTCAGACCGGCAGGAACCGCCTGCTGAACCCTCTTCAGTAGTAACTGCAGCAATAATTACAATCTTCAAATGTATCTGAGGTCTCTTCTTAGATGATGCTTAGATGCATGGATTGAGTTTGTTTTAGTTTTCGTACATGCATAACTCCGAAAAAGTGGATTCTGCTTCAGCTGACGTTTGAGACGTTTATGCATTTGCCATGTTTTTTGAAACTCAAAAAAATAACAGATTTTTGGGTGTTCCTTTAGAAGGTTTGGGCTAAGAGCGTCATTCATGTGGTTGAAACCTATAAGTGCGTTGCTTACACAGTGTGGGCAGCTCCAGGTGCCCTCGGGGGCTTTCTCCATGTCGGGGTCCAGGCAGACCATGTGGTACGCTCTGGGGCAGGTGTCACACAGGATGATCTCTCCCCCCTGCTGGCAAACCTCACAGTAGTCCTGGTGGTCCGTCTCATATCCGTCACCATCCTCAGCTTTAAAACAGAGAAAAACGTTTTTTTTTTTATTTATTTTTTTTATACCAAAAACCCCTCCGAACACGTCACATTTAACCCGAGACACAGGATGTGATGTGTGCTTGCTATCCAGGCTCAGCATCTATGACATTCTGCTGTGTATTGTTGATGATGTTTGTGAATGGAAAACCCACACGGCGAGTAATGTTTTCCCTTTCAATGACACATTTCCTCAATAACACCAACGGACTGAAATTGAAGGGTTTTACTGTGAAAATATAAACATGCATTTTGGCGGATAAAACTTTTATTTCATGCGTGTTCCTCAATATTTGGTTAAAACGTTTTAATGCAGGATTAGATTAAAACCTCCTAGTGTTACATTTTAAAAACTCAGAAGAATTTCTTAATGACGCATTTGCCAACATTCGCGTTTTTTCTTTCCAAAATGTCAGATTTCAAGGGCTAAATGTTCGTCTGACCTTTCGACTCAAGTCCTCAGAGACTGAAGAAAATAGCACAACTGACGTTAAAAAGGATTTCCACACTGAAACAGCTGCGTCTCGGCGAGGACTTGTTGACCTCTTTAGTTGCAGATCTGAACGGCTACAGAGGATGCGTCAGTAAGCAGCAGCCCAGTCCAAGATGTCGTCCTTCTAAATATACTCATTACTCAGCTCACAGTGACTAATGTGTGTGTGTGTGTGTGCATACACCTCTTCCTGTTGTTGTGAATTCCCAAAACATTTAATGCTTTACCCTGCACACAGTCATTAACATTCACCACTATGTGTTTAACCCGCACTGTGCAATCTGCAGGATCCATGTGCAGCCGTTTGCACCTGAACAGGTAGAGCTCTGACTCATCAGGTGCAGCATGAAACAACCAGAGTAGTGGGTTCAACTCTCACAAGTTAAACAAAACCTGCTGGATATTCAATGTAACAGTCAGGAAAAGAGGATGATGATGAAGAAAACAGACTGATTTTAAGAGCAGAGGCTACATTTTTGAGGCCGGACTGATAAACCCAGAGCATGCACACGTACCTTTCTTTTTCTTGGGTTTGCTCTTGGACGGCTTCTTTTTGCTGCGGCTGCTGCGGCTGTTGGATCCCTCCGAGACGGAGACACTGTTCATGCTGCCGTCCTCAAAATCGCTGTCCACTTCGGGCTCATCCTCCTCACTCTGTGCAACGAGAGAGACACACCCCTTGTATAAAAACAGTTTGTTGCACGCATCTCAACTGTATGTAGGCGCACAAGTGTTCGCAAGGAGCCGGAGACGCGGGTCGTACCGATGAGCGTTTCCGCTTGCTGTTGAAGCCTCCCAGTTTGATTTTGAGAGGAGCCACTTTCTTGGTCTTGGCATTATTTTTCTTGTCTTGTGGTTTAGGTGTAGGTTTTGACTTCTTGCGGGCATTAGGACCTGTCGACACAAAATAGAAAAGCAGAGGTCAGTCACACCCAGAGCCGAGGAGAATGAGGTTCAGTCTGAAATCCACAAACTGTGGGCAAGTTATTTCCTTAAAAAACACCCTGATAAAAAAAATGCCCTCTGACTTGCTCTTCTAGCAGATACAGGTAGTTGCATAATTTGACCCCTCCTCCTCCCCGCTGTACCTTTGCCTTCCTTTGTCTTTGCCTTGCGTAGCGGCGGTGGAGGGGGCTGCTGAGGCTCTGCTGGGGGTGGCGGTGGTGCAACAACAGGAGCGGCCTCTGCCACCATGGTGTCGACCGCAGCCGGCACGTTGGCGGTGGCCAGGGCTGCGTTGGCAGCTGCGGCTCCTCTCAGGGGGTTGTTGGTGCTGAACTCTCGCCACTTGGCGCCCAGAACCATCATCATCTTGGACACGGCGATCTTGGGGTTCTTGGCTGCGATGAGGGGCCTGGAGGAGAGGGGGAAAAATTAATTTTAAATGTGCTCAGAGTCATCTTCAGCATGAACCAAACATGAATATTTGACACATCTGGCTGATTGTTGGTTTCTGCGAGTGCAGTTTTAGCACTTTAGTTCCAAATCTGGTAGAAGAGCAGGAATAAGAACAGCAACGTGGAGAGAGAGAGAGAGAGAGCACTACACAAACGCAACATTCATACGTCTTAATCACACAATGGTTTGTTAAATATGCTGGTTGAGTATCTACCTGACAAATTGGCTGAAGGCCTTGTAGTTTGTGAGAGAGCGGTAGTCTTCCTCAGTGAAGACGTGGTCGATGTCCTCCATGCCCCAGTCATCAAGCAGCTGGGATGACGACTTTGGCTCCTACAGGAAACAAAAACAATAAGCTAAGTTAGTAAGTGAAAATGCACAAGATAATATTAAAACATTGTATGTTTTTCTATTCTATAACCAATCAAACCAGCAGAATAATCATCATATGCAGGTAAAACACTTAAAACTGGATTTTGGGATCAACAAATCTCACTGTTCTTTATATTTAAAATGATTATATATATATATATATATATATATATATATATATAATTATATAAAAAGTCCTTATTGTTTATGGGTGCCAGTCATTGGGGAAAAAAACAGGACATTAATGTAATATAATAGGTAAAAGTGTAAATTAAAAAACAAAGAAAATCAATTCAAAAACATGTGATACTTGGGTCAAGGGCCATCTGGCCAATATATTTGACCTTTCTGAAATATATTGCTGACAAAAGAGTGACATAACATCACACAGACAGCAGTAAAACATAGTTTTACAGCACATGTTAATCTGAAAAGTGCACCGCCCGTTTTCTCACCACCGCTTCAACTCCGTGAGTGAGGAGTTATCAATACTAATCTGATCAACTGCGTGTGGAGGAGGACCCGGTTCAGCAGACGAGCCCCAACATGCGCGAAGCTGTTGTAAATTCAATATGTGCTGAAGAGAACACAAGCCTGGTGCCAGGTGCATTTCTGACCATTATTCTCAAAAGAAACACTTTACAGAAGAAGCTCCTGCTGGATGTTTACAGCCCCGACTGACCCACATGTGGGACCAGCTGTTGGAACTGGTGAATAAAACTAAACTGCACTTTCCATGTAATTTAAAAAAAAAAACAAAAAAGTGTTTCTGTGAATCACTTAAGCCAAACCGTTCCCTTCTTACAAAACACTTGTGTTAACTCCCTGCACGTCCACAGCCATTATTTTACCTTCACAATATACACATTTATCATGACACATAATGTAAACATGGTCTTTCCTCAACAGCTGAAATTATGGTGATTGTTTTTTTTTTTTTAATGACCGGACCACATTTGCATGGTCATTAAGTTTTAGTGGCAGCCAACGAGTGCAACAAAAATGCATATTTGATAATCCCGTTTAGATTCATCGTTTATTGAAAGCTTTGTCACTTTTGTTCAGTCAAAACACTGGGAAATTCAAAAACTTTTGACATTCTATAAACTAAATGATAAATCAAAAACATACGGATGTGTTCACAATAAAGATAACGATTAGTTACAGGCCTACAATGTCCTTAAAACCATTATCCAACTTCCACTTTTGACTGTCACTCGTGTCAAAGCAAACAAAGGCTGAAATGATGAATAATTTTATTATAGGGTAATCTTCCAATTATTTTCTAGATTAACCATTAATTGTTTCGTTCATAAAATATCAGAACATAGTGTTCAAGCACAAGTCTGCATCTTCAAATTGCTGGTTTTCTACAGCTAAAAACACAAAACATTCAGTTTACGATCACAAAAGACAAAGAAACACAAATCCTCCCGATTTACAAGCCGGAACCACAAATGTTCGGGAAAAAAGGACTTAACTTAAAAACTATACGTTAATCTAAACTAATTGTTTCTACTTCTTGTAAATATTTTGGCCAATAAATCAAAACAATTTCTTTATCCTGTAAAGTTTAAAGGCCCCGAGCAGGTGAGCAGTGACTGTGCCAGCTCGCACCTTCCTCCTCCACCACCGCCAAAACCTGCTTCACATTTCTGTCGTCTTACAGAACTGGCTGCAGAACGGATGGAGGGCGGCTCCAACAATGAATCAAAATGTGTTTATCTAACCAAAAAAGAAAAAAGGGTAAAGAGCGCAGCGCTAGGCGGGGTTGCCATGGTAACGGCATATATGCCTTACAACACACACTATAAGTGTCATTAACTACAAGGCCCCCTATTGGCCGCCGGGCTCCGAGTCCACCAGACAGAGCTCTTTGTTTAACCATCTCTCATATCACATCTCCGTTTGTCAAACTGGGACAGACTCCATTACAGGTAGTCAGCAGGCGCTCATCACGGAGCAAAGAAAGCTCTGCTGCAAAAGTTATACTCCACAAAATAAACAAAGGTGGCCGTTAGAAATCGGAGTAAACCATAGAAGCTTAACATTTTAACCCGAAATTTTTTTACACGTAGAACTGTTTTTTTTTTTTTTTTTGGGTTTTTATCAGTCCAAGAAGAATATTGGTGTCTGGTCATTTCTGTATGTTATTAAAAATCTATCAGCACACACTGAAAACCGTTCCTTTTTGTCAAAGTCACATTATCGATACGACGTAATAAGTGTAAGTTTAAGAGTCTGCAGATTGATTTGAGATGAACAAATGGCTGCATGGAGCAATAGGAAAAGCACACCAGAAATCTATATATCTATATATATTGTTTATCTTTATGGAGCAACACAGATATTTCCCACACACACACACAGACAAAACCAAACTGGTGCAGTAATTAATATAAATTACAGGATCCAGTCTGCAAAAATGTCGACTTTCTTTGACAACTTCACATTTTAAGAGATTTGTTCTTCTAAAATGTGACAAACAGCCTTTTCCTTGTATGGTGTAAATCACTAGGGAGGACTGCATCCTCTTTTCCCCACTTGAATGTGTTTTTGTTTTACTTTATTTTGAAATAAAAAAGCTTCCTCTGCACTTCTTATGTCCTACATGTTTTTTTCTTAAATAAAGCTGCTCGTCATTGTCAGCTGAAGTTTGATTCATTCAACATTTATTATAAATTTGATCAATGTTAGAAACGCATTAACTGATTCCACACAATTGTGCAAGTGTTACTATAACTTATTGAAATTCTTGAGTTTTCTGGGGGTAAGTGAAGACTTTTTATGTCCAATTATGGTGTAAACGTTGTGTTAGGGGCTTTTCAACCCTGAGAAAAGACAACTCCTCCCCGGATGATTCTTCAGTGCAGACGTGCGTGTTGTGAAACTTCACTAAAACTTTACTTTTGCCCCTCAATCACCCTGCCCGTTTTCCTCACCGAGTTGTCGTCATCATCATCGTCATCATCTTCCTCGGGCTCCGGCTCTTTCTTCTTGGAGTTGCTCCTCTCGGCCCCGGAGCTGCTCCTCTTCTTTTCTTTGCCGCTGCTGCCTCTCTTCTTCTTTTTGCGTCCTGGAGTGTAGTCGCTGCCCTCGCTGTCAGAGCGCTGGGCAGTGGCGCCTTCTTCGGGCTCCTCCACCACGCCCACATCCATGGGCTCTGGGGAGCTGATGGGGAGCTCCTGGAACAAGGAGAGCAAAGACAGAAGTTATCGAACTGAGACAACATTGTTTAAATATATATATAATGGGAACGGGACAAGGAGGCTTGTTTTTCACTGGAATTTGACGAGGTTCTCTTACACAGCGGCACAAAATACTGCAAGATAAAACCTTTTTTTTGTGAACGAAAGATGTTTAAAGTGAAGACAGAGTGTCAACTTATACGTTATATAATAATAATAATAATAATAATGTTTTATTTCTTGATTAACTTCAGTACTGAGCAGTGTTGCTAGATGTTCTTATTCCTACAACATAATGGCTGTAACTTCTCACAGCTCAGTCCCTTCTAATGATATAGACATGTGCTTTGGAAAAAGTCGTTAAAAAAGTAGGAAAAACCATCATCTGTATAATTCATAGAATGAAGAAAAAAATGCAAGAAATAAAAGTAGACTAGACATTTTTTGAGGCGTCTAAATATAACCAAAAAAAAACCCCAACATGTCATAAGCACAATAAGAAGACACACACGGAGTAAAACGTTTCGTCTTAAATTCTACCAGAGCTTCAAGTATTTTACAATCATAACTCTGTTGGCTGCTTTGTCTACATGAGAAGATTATCAAAGACAGTCAGACAGTTTTTATTGTGTGTGAAGCTTCACTAAGTGTCTGGGTTTTACTCGTTTGTTCCTAGTCTCCATTGAACACATCATGTGGGACAAACAATAGTTGTTATATTCTTTCGATAGTTTTCTTATATTAGGGTGTGTGCTACAGAAAGTGACCACACACACACACACACACACACACACACACACACACACCTCTCTGCGCGACCGCCTCTTGCTGCCCTTGCTCTCTTTGCTCTTCTTGGCCTTCTTCTTCTTCTTCACCTTGGGAGTCTCATTCTCCGAGATCTCCTCTTCCTCGTCGTCTGCAAATCAAGCCAGACATTTCATGGTTAAAGACACACAGGTGAATATTACTGAGCAGAGAGCTGTGACAGCAGCGGACACAACTTCCTGCCATTGAGCAGATTCTCTCACTGTGTATTATTTTTATCGGTAGTATTTAAGACTGCACAATATATTGTAAAAAAAGAAAAATAATAATATAATCGTCACCATGATGTCAACTTGTGTAACAACCACAGCGTGAGAGACTGTGATATTGCACTGTTGTTAAAAGAGTATCAGTAGAAAACTGCACTTTTAAATGTAATTGTGATTACTTTCTAAAATGCGTCTTTTGCTTTCAGTTCCATAAAAGAAGTTCAAACTCATTTCCTTCAACAAGCAATTTGGTATTTAGCACTACACTAAAAAGCAGCAGAAAGGCAGAATTGAGAACACTTCTGTTTATTTATCGCAAAATCGTAATAACAATGTTGCAATATTCAACGCCATCGCATATTTTCCTCATGCCGTGCAGCTGTAGTGGTTTTGTTTCCGTTATGGCTCAATCAGGAGGACTTCCCACGTGAGATTACCATCATCGCTGAATGCAAGAGGGATTGATTGATGAGCCTTTTCCATATCTGAATTGTCACTTTCAGGATGTCACATTGTCCCTCTTGCAGTGGCCAACTAGCTGTGACTTTATGGTTTTCAACACAGGGTCAAGTTAGGGAACAAAGTCTGGTTTTGAGCGATAATTTAGCACTTGTTCCACCCCTGCCAGGCTGCAACCACATTCACTTGGTGTCAAATGACATTTAAGTGGTCCATGATTAGATGGCTAGAATAAAAACCAGCAGGATTCCCAAAAAAAACAGGACATGTAGAGGATAAGCTAGTGGTTTGAGTTACTACTCCATTTTACAAGTTGCCCTTCGGGAGGTGATTCAAATCAGTTTGCTCTAGTGGTTAAAACTGTAATTTACAACTGATTAGTCATTATAAATTTACCACACCCTCCTGCAGGCCTTATGACAAAGAGGATCCCAGTCCAGTGTTTGGCACAGCCTCAGTGGCTCCCAAAAGAAGTAGTGTGGCACTCAGAGCCTATTAATGTAATTGACTATGGTAAAAAACGTAAATGGCAAGCAGCCATTAAGATGCACCTGGTGAGTAAGAAGCTTTAATGTGATGAGCTTTTTAGGTCATATAAAGGAGACCAAGCTGTGTGTGTATGTGGGTGGGTGCACAACTGGAAATTCAAGTGTGGGAAAAAAATCATGTTTAAATATTGTTAAAAGAAATCCAAAAATCGCTGCGATACTCATTGTGATAGCATGTTGGACTCGATGTTTTGAGAAGAATGTTCTGTATAAAAACCAGTGCTCGGTTTTTATTAAAAAGGACTTTTCACACCTACTTTGTTTGGACCTGACTTTTGGACATTTTCAGTTTGATCTCAACCAAAATGATGAGTGTGAAACTGTAACGTCGTGGATCAAACTGAACCACGGTTTGGTTTGTTTCTAGTGTAAAAGCGTTGTTTTGGATGGTTCTCTTTGGGGAACAGCTCAAGGGTGTGGAAGAGCACAGCATCTCCCCAACACCCGAAGTAAAATTCCTGTTACTATACGTATGAGAAAGGACGGGAGAGCGCATCAACAAACCAAATTGATTACATCAAGTACAAGGAGCTGCAGCAAACGTAGGTGATGACAGGACTTAGATACGTCGTGTAGAATTCTTTAGTGCACTTGCATAATTACAATGTAAAACCAAAACTAACCTGATCCAACGATCAAAAACACAAATAGCAAAAATCCTTGGTTAGGACTTTCTGGGGTGAAAACGCCCTATGGCTAAAATAATCGTACGCCACAGATTTACAGTGGGTGTAAGATCAGGAAGCGGGGCCCTGAGCTGGAGACGAGAGACTCACACAACAACGGCATTTGTGACTTGTTTTATCTCACTTGATAGCTAAAAAAATTAACGTCTTGACCGAGTAGGATCTCAGAACAACTTTGAAAGAAGAGAGAAAGGTCTTAATTCTCAGCTGCACGAAAAGAATCATTAACAAAAGCTGCAAAAGGGGAAAATGTTCAATTACGGTGTTAAGTTAATGGTCAGCATGTTTTGCAATTTCCTTATGAAAAGTTGTAACTTGAGCTGAAACAATAAAAAAAAAAAAAAATGGGTTACGCGTGTATACGAATCAACAGAAAAAATTAATTAGCAGCCATTTTCATAATCCATTAATTATTTACATGTTTTATATCCTTGGAAAAGGGAATGTCTTTGGCTTTTGTGCCGTTGGCTGGACAAAACAAACATTTGACGTCACATGAACTCAGGTAAACTGCGATGGACATTATTTTATGACAATTTATAGATCCACATTGTACTTTACTTTCTTTTTATCTCTTTTTTTAAAATGCTACTTTATACCTCGTCTCAACTATATTTCCGAGGAATATATAACTACATTTATTTGACGGATTAAGTTACTTTGCAGATCTAGATTATGAATACACAATTTAAATCAACTAATAAATTCCGATAAAGTAGTTAAAATCAGCACCACCCTTACCAGTGATGAACATTAAAGTGATGAACACATTAATGCATCAATAATTATAATTCAATGTCATAATATATGATTCTAAAACGGGTCGATCTGGACAATGAGTACTTTTACTTTTGGTAATTAAGTATATTTTGACGCCAATACTAATGTACGTTTACTTGAGTGTGTTTTTGAATGCAGCACAGTATTTCTACACTGTGGTATTGCTCATTTTAGCAAAGTAAATGATCTGAATACTTCTTCCAGCACTGATGCATTTCCAGTTGCAGTGTCTGATATCATAAGAAAACACAGATTTGCATTTATTTGCGCCAAACTCCCACTGAAAATTGCAATTATGCGCTTTTGAATTTCAGGATTGTTTTTTATGTTGAATGTCTTGTACTTCTTTGTGCTTTCTTTGTCTTCTAACGTCTTGGGACCGTGTTGGAAATAAGTGTTTTCACATGTTATCCTCTGGAATTTAGTTTGACGATGAATACAAAATCAACCAAATTGACTCTTTAGATTAAAAGAACAATAACATGCACTTATATCCAAAAAGGCAACAGATTTTGCACATCTTTGTGCAAGTTTCTCTTTTTGTGTGCATACTATTTGGTTACGGCTGCATCACTTGACATATGTACAGAAGGTTTGTGCTATTTGATGAACGGAATGCAGTTTGAGTGGATTTTAACACTTAAAGCCAACATGCAGGACTACTTGTTCTCAAAGCTTCCACCGTGTACGCTGCGCGTGCTCGTCGGTATTATACACACTGTAAACAATGCCATCTCCCACCACACCACTCTAGTAGGTATTTAGAAAAGATAAACCAGCTAGGTTACACGCCAGATATGTTTTACTATATTGTATTATTTGTACTTTTTTTTTTTTTTTTTTTACACACACATACTCAAACCGAAGGCGCCGGCCATGAGGAGGGGAGCGCTGCAGAACGTCATCCGCCAGCTTCCAAGCTAACTGGCTGCCTCCATCTTGTCATCGACACGTAAATAATACCGGTAGCAGGCTAACGTTAGGCCCGGGGAACATGCCGGTGAGTCGGCGTGACTTGACGACAATACCGCCACCAGACACACGCCGCCCCCCCCGGCCGTGGTTTGGGCAACACGGGGATCTTTAGCGGTGTTAACGCTAAACCGCTGCATAGACGCGAAGAAGAAAAAAAAAAAAAAAGAAAAAAGTAGGTTTTCTTATGTTGCCGCTAACACGAGCTACCCGGTAGTTAGCAACACCGACTAGCGCTGTGCTAACGAAACATGATTGATATGAATGTAAAAAGAAAAAAAACACACATCTGCTCATGCTAGCTTACATCCAGGGTGAACATTAGCAACTCCGGCTAACGAGCCTCGTCTTACCGTGCATTAACCGGTCCTCTGGGGCTCCATAATCATCTCTGTCATCCTCGCTTCCAGACATAGCGGACGGCAGAAAACTTTCTATTTAGTTAGCTAACAGTTTAGCTAACTAAATAAAGTTTTTTATTTGTGGGATAATCCAGAGTTCTGACCCAGTCTTGACTGTGTCCCAAGTCGTGTTGTGTTAGTTAGATGAGGGCAGCCGTCCAGGTTTCGACAAGGGAAATAAGAACAAAAAAGAAAACGGAAGTGAATATTTAGCAGCAAAGAGCATTTCAAAACACAAGCACCCGGTAAAAGCAACACAAACACTCACCGCGTGGACTTTTTTTTTCGGGACAATAAATCTAAACTTTATCTAGCTATCAAGTTGGACAGCTCGCAAAGATTATACCACCCTCACTCACTCCATCTCTGCTGACATGCCATCTTGCCACAATCGTTAGTTTCCGTGCCATTAGCATTCGTGCTAGCTGAGCTTGACCAGCGGCCAGCTTTAGATCTGAGACTAACTAAAAGAACCGAAGCGCTCACACACTTAATATCTCATCTTATGATACACACATATATATATATATATATATCACACTGTTACAACCACCGGGCTATCTCACCCCGACCATCTTAACCCTGACTCCAAGTACATTTTTTTTTTTTTTTTTTTTGCAAATAAAACCAAAAACTGAGATACTCACAACTTGATTGACACAGCTTCCACAAACAGTAACTCCCGGCTCACTTTGTCTATTAATCAATACTTGGAAGCTCTTTTTGCTAAGGTAACGGTAACGTTATACATACAATTTAAATATATTTCCGTGTTTTTTTGGTAGGCAGCGTGTGCGCACGACGCCGTCTCCTCTTTCTCTCCCTCACACACTACACACACCCCGCGCGCGCGCACACACACACAAAGAGATCAGGGGGCAGGCATCCCATAATATCCCCCCACTCTGCATAGTTACCTTGCAACGTACAGACCATAATAGTCAACTCACCCCCTCCCTCTCCTACAGTCTCTTCCCCATTCCTCCATGCACCCCCCCCCCCCCCCCCCTCCCACCCCCGTGTGGCATCCCATAATAGTAATGAGCGCAGTCACTGACATCCCTCAATAAGCATAACTCCAAAAAGAGAGAGATAGGAGAAAGGAGGGGAGAAAGAAAAAAAAAAGGAAAAGCCGTCACATGGCAACTGTGTGTGCCACATGACTGCTTAACTTGAGTGTGCATGTTTGCATGTATGCGCAGGCACATTACTGTATATGAGCCTGGCTGCACAAGGTGTAGATGCAATGCAAAGGCTTATGTCCACCTCTAGCAGGAAACTTAAGGGTCATCAAAAGTGGGGTGACCCAGGTGCAACCCCCCCACACACCCCCCCCACACCCCCTCATCCACATGAGGCTTTATGAGTTGAAATATAAGGATTCTTCTTATACGTGACTCACCATAAAGACAATCTTTTCATCGGCACACGTGAAGGCCAGCAAGGTAGGCCGGTTTGGGAAAAAAAAAGTTTTGTGAGCAGGCCGGTGTGTGAAGTAGAAAAATCAGGTTATGTGCATGGCCCTCCAGGGAGGAGGTCAAAAAGGTCAAACTGTAGTCAAAACCTTCAAGTCTGCTGCTTTAAGCCCCCCTCAAAACAAGAAACAGGGAGCCCAGAAGTACAAGAGCCAAGCCAACAGCTGAGTTAAGCTGTCTGCACACAAACACACACTCACACACACACACACTCACACACACACTGGCTTGCTCCACAGGCTGCTTGGAAATACATTGCAGTCAATGGTGGGAAAAACGTCTGGGTCCTAGACAGTTTTTTTCCCACCATTAACTGTCTAGTACATTTAGACTGTGGAGCAAAATGCAGAACTGTTTGTGCTTAGTGTGGCAGAGAGGCTTCTGAATGACGTTTTACCACATGGGAAATCAACAGCGTACATGTCTGCTAATGGGGAGTTCTGTATTTGGGCCTGTGAAGCATCAGAGTGAGTTATGCATTGTTATTGTAGCACTGCAGGACGAATCTGCTCTGCTGATGCCGCTCGAGTCGCCCACAAGTGTGCAAAAAAAAGCCCAAATTCAACAGCTGTTTCACCAGCCAGAGTACAGTATATAGCCAAAAGTATGTGGACGTTACATTAGAAAGAGCGTAAAAAACACATGTAAGGAACAAGGCTGAAACAAACACCTGCACACTGACTTGAAAACATTTAACATTTCGACCCAGGTCGCATCCTCATCAGGTATATTATATATACTGTTAACTATGTAACCTGCACAGGGTGATTAACACCTCAAATTGATCAAAAATTCAAGCATTATATAAGAAAAACTTACGCAAAAGAACATCAGTCCCAAAAATGGGAGCACAAAAACAGCAATACATCAATACAAAACAATAGGAACTGGTCAGTATAACACAATCAATTCATGTTTGCTGTAGTTTCATGCATTTCAAAGCTGATCAGATGCTTTACAGAAGTATGTGACGAGACTTTACAACTCAAAGTTATTGATAACGTCACTTCACATTACCAAGCAATTTAGTAGGAATGTACTTTTGTACGTATTGTTATCTGACGTGATGTTATACTGCGGCAAAAGTAGAGCCGGGTTCAACGTGTTTTGTGCACGCAGACATGGTCATGGAGGAGGGCAGGGAAGGAGCTTGTCCAAAGTGTTGGAAGCACACAATTGTATAAAATATCATTGCATGCTGTAACATTAAGATTTCTAATTAGAATCACGTTATCTAGCCCAAAACCATTAGTCGACTAATGCGGCTAATTGCAGCTCTATAGAATATAAAGGAGGGAAACTTGACGAAACAAAGACAACAGCTGGTTGTAATTTACCAGGGTGAGTGTGCATTAGTCATTATGAGTGACCTATTGTGAAGAAGAAATACCAGTTTCTTATTTACTTTTCTTAGGTGACCATTAGATTGTGGGATAAAGGATTAATTATGTTGCAATGCACAAAAAACGCAATTGTGTCATTTTACCTGCGATAATTAAAAAATAAGCACCGGTATGATGGCATTATTTAAATCTACGAGGGTTCATGAATCTACTGACACATTATTCATGTCAGCATATTGTTGCAGTGCCCCGACACTTTGGCTTTTAACCCTCTTCAAGCTGTCCCCCTCTGCTCTCTCTTGACTTTAGCTCAAGGCCTCTCTCCCTCCGGTCTCTTTTCTTACAGCTGGATCTACAGTCGGCTCAGACTCTGCACAGCCTCATTTTGACTGTCTCTTTCTTTCTCTGGCCTTCCCTTTGTCCCACAGCCGACAGCAGCGGTACTCTTCCCTCTCTGTGTCCCCCTTACCGACCGCGGCTGACACAAAGAACGACTTAAAAACTACTTCTCTGTCTTTCCTTTCTCTGCATTTCTTCCTCTTTCGCCCTCCCTTGGTTTGCATCTTTTCCCCCCTCCCCCACGCTTCTCCTTTTCCTTGACTATGGACACAGTGTTCATGTGTGCATTTGGGGAGGAGGGGGGTGTAGGATGAGGGGTGGGGTGATGGGGGGGGGGGGGGGGGGG
>CALSBV010011203.1:76759-92933 GCA_943590825.1 Bovichtus diacanthus | reverse complement strand
GGGGGGGGGGGGGGGGGGGGGGGGGGGGGGGGGGGGGGGGGGGGGGTTACAGGCGGGGTCAAATTATCATGTAAGTCAAAATGCATACCATAATACTTCTTGACTGCTCCTTGTCCCCCTCCTCCCCGCCGCTCAGACACCATCTCCGCTCCACCTATCGTGCCCTACAGGACACGCTCTGAAGCTGCTGCAGATAACAAAGTGCAAATGGATTTGATCAGATCCAACATGTCTGCCACATGAGATAACACACAGCAGCGGCTGACAGATGGAGAGAACAAAAAAAAAAAAAAAAAAAGCTAAAAATTAGATTTGTCCGTCGGGATGTCCCAGACGGCTCAGATGTGCCGGTGATGTTGTGGAGTTCAAATCTGCCCCGTGACCTTTTCATACACTGTCAGCTTTCCTCCCTGTGTCATCTGTCCTGTCTCACTTTGTATATTACAAATACAACAACAAGACGCTGTATTTTCATTGATCTTAAGTCACACTACATGTTTAGATCGGCCAGAACCTTTGATGTTCACACTGCACAAATCAATTGTCCGGTAATGATGTGGCTGCTTACGCTGAACCCATGCATGGAAACCGCAGTAGGGTTTGTCCAATGACAATTCCGATAAAGTTCAGATGCAATACAAACGCCCTCTTAACAATCCCGTCAAAAAGAGAGAAAGACAGCGTCACTTTTTGCAATTCTTCTATGAAAGAGAAATATTAAGCTGGAAGATGCAGACAATATTATGTCTTCTGTTCTCCGATCCCCGGCCTCTGCGGTCAACATGTCCAAGTGTCCTTGGGCAAGATACTGAACCCCAAATTGCGCCCGATGGCACGGCCAACGGTGTGTGAGTGTGTGAGGAAGTTGATCCCTCCTGAGGAGCGTATGGCACCTTGTACGGCAGCCTCTGACTCAGTATGAATGTGTGTGAATGGGTGACTGCTGACATGTGCTGTAAAGCGCTTTGAGTGATCGCAAAGATTGGAAAAGTGCTATATAAATGCAGTTCATTTACCATGTTCTCTGCAGAAATTCCGTTTTATATCACAGCTCAGCCTCAGTCAAGACTACAACATGTGAGCTTCTACTCCAGTAATATTGAAGCTCACTACAGTTTATAATGGATCTTTTGACAGCAGCCACGTTGGGAAACCAAAACGTCTGACAGCCAGATCGTTTATTGTTCAGGCATTTAATCAGGTGTCAGATGACAGCCAAACCGGCAGAGATACTGACCGACTCTAAAATGATTTGGGGTGACCAATTAAGGGTTAAAATTAGACTCAATCCGCACAGTGTCTGTCCAGTTTCAGAGTCTACAGCCATGCTAGCTGCTCTCTGAGGCTGCACTTCATGCCCCAAGGAACAGCACCGGGCTTTCAAGCCAATTTGACATAGTGGTGATTTGCCAACCCGTGGAATGACAACTTCTGGGTCCATTACTTGATGCCATTTGGCCCAAAAACATATTTTCCCATTGACTTAGCGACCGTTACCATTTATACATTTTTTTGAGATGAAAAATGGACGTTTCACGCTTGAGTTTGCAGTACGCTCAGTGACAACGCTAACAGGCTTTAGCAGGTATAATGTTTAGCGTGTACAACTCAGTTTAGTGTGCGTGCTAATATTCGGTAATAATCACTAAACACTAAATATTAGTTTTGCAGATATTTGGTCACAAACCAAAGCATTGGATAAACGTAATGACCTGATGTTGGCGCACGATGAAAAATCAGGGGCTCACCAAAGTTATTAAGATGAATCTTCTGTGTCCATTCATAAAGACGCGCTGCGAGTGTGGCTGAGAAGGGCAGACGTTTACTCGTTTCAGCCTTGCAAATGTGATGCTTTGCTTCTTTTCTCTGTTTTGTATAATTACAGTACAAACTGAATATCTGATCAATCTGATCTGATTGAATCTCCAGGCATTTGTTGCCCAATTGCACAGAGATGGAAATTTTCCAACTCACCAGTCCTTTGTAATATTTTTCTGCCACGGCTCCTTTGTCCCTTATACTATTTCTCGATTTAATTCCCAAATTAGCCCGTATATGCAGTTTTAAAAAAAAAAAAAGAGCTTAAAATGTGCAATAGACTCCTTTCAGAGGCGACCACCGGCACTGGGGGAGCAGGGTTAGTTACCAGTGTCCAACCGGGTGTCGTGTTTCCATCACTGCCAAACGGAGCAGGAGCCGATAAATACCCGTGACTACTGCAGTCATTTGTCCCGGGAATGAATGCCGATTGTAACCTTTCCCACTAAAGACAAAAGCCAGATGTTTGTGGGTGTTAGTGGGTTTTTTGTGCAGTGGGAAAGGGGCTCTAGTCACAGTCTGACTGATCCCAGTGTAGGCAGCCGGGCCGAAAGCCAAAATCCAGTTATGACAACGACTGTAACAAAGATTTTTCACCCAATTTTTGTGCAGTTTTGAAACAAAACGGATCAAGCTTCCATATCAGGTTACGTAAAAACTCCCTGATGTATATCTAAATTTAACTGCAGTGAATATAATGAATTTCAAGTGAAGCTGACATTTTTTATCAGCACAAAAGGACTTTGCAAAGGATCTACTGTAGTTAGGGGCAGTAAACAAGACAAACCGCCGCACATAAACACGTTCATGGCTCCGTTGTTGCCTCAATAATTTACATTACAGGGGACAGGGAGTGCATTGTGCTCAGTGTGCCGCTCAGATAGTTTGCCAGTGAAGTTTTTTGATGACTTCCCAGCTGCCACTCTGCCTCTGTGGCTTTGTGCTGCCTCCTCTCTCTCAGGTCTCGCTACCTTCTCGTACGTGAGTCACTCTGCACCTGAAGATGGATACTATTTCCCCGACATACATCATAGTCTGCGCACGTCGAGCTGTGATGTCGATGCAAGAACACACACACACACACACACACTAAAAGCTTGTGTGGACTGGGGGAGAGAGGGGGAAGAAGGTGGTGCAGAGGGGGGTGGGGGGGGGAGCCACCGCACACAAAAACAGTCCTAGGCCAGACCATAATACTCACCCCCCCTTCTTACTTCACTGCCTCTGCCCCTCCCCCGCCTGACAACACAGACATCCCATAATATGCATTTGCCTGCCCCCCCCATCCCACCACCTCCTCCTCCTTCTTTCTTCACTGCTTGGCCTGCCACTCCATAATAATCACACTGCTAATTCGCCTCCTCTCTTTCTCTCTCTCTCTCTCTCTCTCTCTCTCTCTCTCAAAGCCCCTCCCTCTCCCTCCACCATCGCCGCCATCATCATTTCCTGTCTTATAGGTTCCTGAAGTGCAGAGTACAGTATGTCTCTCCAAACAGCAGCCACTTATAGAGGCTCAAAATACCCAGCCTTTCTATCTGTGACGTCTTCATCGCACTTTGTCAATCCGGGGTTCCTCTCTCTCTCTCCCACTACACTCAGTAGTAGAGATCATCACAGACACTAATAGATATGAAATAGAGCCTGTTTATTTGGGCTGAACCACAGGGGGGGAAGTTCATCTTGTTGTATTTTTCATGACTTGGTTATTACAAAATCCAACCAGACATTAGATCTACTTAATAATGTCACTATAGGCGCCGCGAAACCGGATCGGTGCATCCCCAGTTAGGACCTCCCCTAGGGGTCCCAAGATGAAGAAAGACTTTTTTTTTTTTTCTGGCTTCTAAAAATCGTTCTACTGCAATAATCTGAGCAAGAAAAGTCACCTACTGCTTCCAACTCATGTCCACACAGAGGCCATAATCTGTGAAGTGGGGTCACAGGCAGAAAAAGGTTGGTGTTCAGATTTACAAGCATTAGTAACTCACAACATTTTTGGGCATAATGGTACTATCCATTTATATTAGCCATAAATATATATATATATGTATTTTTTTTTATGTTAAACTGCCATGAGAGGATGCATTTAAGCCTAGAAGTTGTATTTTTGGTGCTACAGTAAAGCATGATGTTGCAGCCCCATTGTTAATGAAAGATCTGAGACCTGCTTATCCTCATGGGATTTTCATAGGATTATAGCTGTATGCTCTTACATCTATCGAGCCACAGTGTATTATACCCAGATATGGACATGGAGACAGACTGCAGCTCACACACTCTAGTGTGTCTCGAGTAACCAAATATTTGTCAATATACCAACTAGAACTGCACTTGGAGAGCGCAGACCTCCGCCAAGGCCAATGGTGCAGCCACATGCTCCTCAGATGGTCCCATTTCCCCGCGTTGGGAAGTCATTCTTCCAACTTCAGTGTGTTCATGAGCTTCAAGTCGTATCGTGGACACCACATGGAGGCAACAAAGAAGATCTGCTGTATTTTGCTTTGTTGGTCTAACTCTGGGGGAGGCATGATTACTCGGGCACCACATGAATGCAGCGCGAACATTTTTGCGATGTTAATGAAAGTGGAATATAGTTTGTGCGTCCGCCCTGTGATTTGGATATGCTCCAAAATGTGATGGGTTCTTCCTTGGCCCGTGCTCCACCCTTTTACCAAATATCATAAAAATGGGACCAGTGGTCTTTGCACAGTCCTGCTGACACACAAACAGAAAGCAGTACCTCCGTGGTAATAATGACCTGCTGTAATTGCATGTGACTTGGTTATATTTCTAAGTGAACTTATTAGTTGTGAATGTGCATGTGCAACATTATCTTCTAGAAAACACTCATTTCGTAAAAACTTGAAATAGATGATGCAGTCTCAAGAGCCCAGCTGCTGCTGCAGATCCAGAGACTGTTGATTATGTCAAATTGAAAATATTTCAAAAGACATTTCTACATAAAGAACACCTCTGCTTTGGAGCAAACCCAAGGTCTGTATTTCTCATTATGTCCAAAGCAGAAGAGTAAAAGCTTCACAGTTCCAATAGACTTATTGAACTGTTAACTCATATATTAATAACAGTGTATACAGTATACAGATCTGAGGCATGATCTCCCTTTTCATGAGGCTATTTTACTACCGTCTTTGTGTGCCTGCTCTCCATCCTTCAAAAAGTCACAGTTACAGAGCAATATTTCAGAGCAACATCTCAGGCGTCGTGATTCCACCTGATATTAAAGCAGAATGTTAATCAGAACTGCATGTATGCTCCAGACGCATTCGCCGTGAATTGATCATGTGTTTACAGCTGCATCCAAATGTCAAAGTCATGGTGCAAGGACGCACAGAGCTGTACACACCGATCGCTGAAGAAATCAATGGCAGAGTGGCTGATGGGAAGTCTTTTTGACGTAGAGCGGTGACGCTGTGCAGCATCTGAGGGGAAGCCAATGATGCCT
Source organism: Bovichtus diacanthus (assembly GCA_943590825.1). Classification (NCBI taxonomy): domain Eukaryota; kingdom Metazoa; phylum Chordata; class Actinopteri; order Perciformes; family Bovichtidae; genus Bovichtus; species Bovichtus diacanthus. Next base: position 87,652 of record CALSBV010011203.1, on the reverse strand, counting down.
TCTCTCAATCTGTGAGGTCGCTTGTGTCAAGTGTGTTGTCATCGAAGGAAGTTATTTAACGATATTTTTACACAATTTCGGCCAAACTGGATGTAAGTTTTATGGGTTTGTCTCAGTTATCTATATCCATCCAATCTGCAGTGTGTCTGTCACCTGTGAAGCATTGCACTGGGCTGTATATCATATTTCATTCAGGGGACATATCTTATTTTTTCTTCTCTTTCAGGCCTTTTGGGCTGTCACCTCATCCAGAAGTCCAACACGCTCATGTCATCTTTGGAAACAGCGTGCATTTATTTCCATTTGTTTTGATTAAGCATGGTTTTATCTTTTTTAAAACTCAGTCTTTGACGTATTAAACTAGTTTCCTGCTGTTCCAGGAAGGTCACACTAGTTTGTCTGTTAGCAGGTGATTTCAAAAACGAAGCAACGGACTTCTCTCTTACTTAATGGACAGACTTGTTTTTATTTTTTTAATTTTTTCATCCATTATACAACAATCAAACCTTACTGGTTCAGATTCTGAGTTTTCGCTCTCGGCCCACAAGCTGCTGAGCAGATTTTCCAAGTCTTGTGTTTGACTGCAGACAAAATGATCAAGCATGTTTGATAGTGACAGGGGACTTCACAGACGAGGTCAAGAACATAAATGGGCAGCGGGCGCACGAACCCTCTGACAGCAGGCGACGACCAAACTCCATTTGACCCTCCTGACCTGCCAATTCTGGAAGCGCCTTCCTGTTGTCAAGTGGACACTGCCCATGAGGTTATATCTCATCCAACTGCCTGTGTGTCTGTCCTTCAGCCGGAATCTAGGAGAAATCCTTTGGAAGTGTGTAGTGATATCTATAGAGGCTGGAAACAGAGGAAGACTTTGCTGATTCATGTTAAGCATCGTCATTAAGCGTGGCCCCGTATTAAGATGGGAACAATTGGCCGGAGGAGCGCGGGGCACCATCGACCAGATATGATGACGTCAGAATTGTGAATGGTAGCACTTTGACAGCGTGGGACAGTGGGAGCGATGGAGAAAAAATAGCCTACATTCACCCACGTGAATCACATGAGGCATAAAGAGAGAACGTGAGAGAATCTTCCTTGTTGAACGTTCGCCAAAGCTCCTTTCATTTGGAGGACAGATCCAGTCCAAGACAAAACAAAAGTAGAAAAATACATATGGTGGTGATTTATATGCCAGATTTTCAGCATTATATGCTACTGTTTTTATGGCCAAAGCTGCAATAATTAACAGATTTAATCCCAGATCAGTGTTCTCCATGTTTTTAATCTGTCATTACAAATTATGTACGCACAATATTGCTGCTAACTTTTTTCCAAAGTATTGTTCCCACTTATCAGGCAGTAATTGGTTGCCAATTATTTCTGTACGTATGGTGGTGTTGTGTAACCCTTCACAGGGAACATGGCGTCCGAGTTAAGTTCTGTCAAACTTCCATTACTGTAAAGTTTATTGGCAGATTGATTTGAAATGCCTGCGGTCTTTTACATCACACCCAGAATAAACATTTAACAAAACTTCATGCAAACTCAACTCATGCATTTTGATGATAACCAAGTCAAGAGTCTGCAAAGAAATGAATGGAAACCAATGGCTGCTTGGAAAAAAGGAGCAATACATAAAAATCTCATAGTATCTTATTCATGTTTAGTAAATGGGCTAGAACATGCAGGGAACTTTAAAGGCACTGCACAGGCAAGGAATGACTTTAACCTCCAACTCACGCTACAGGAAGTGATGATTTTAGGAGTTTCTTGTTCTCATTCTTGCTATCTTTAACTTTTTTGTTTCCATGATTGAGTCCTCTTCATGTCTCCTCTCAGGCTCTGGTCGGGCTGCCAGTGAAGGTTTAATGACAACAAATCAGAACTCTTGAGCGCGACTCGTAAACACATACTTGCTGAATAAATGGTTAATGAAGAGATGATGATGTGAGCAGAAGTTGAAAAAGACAGATTTTTTTTTAAAACTTTTAAATTCCACCTTAGTGGCCTGCCTGCACGCACACACCAGCCGCCATTTTATCTTACCCACTTACCTTCTCAAAAACACATGCATGCACTCGCTCACTCTCTCTCATGCACACATTATATGCTCGCACGTCCGCATAGACACACACACCCAACCCCCACCCAATCCTCTGCTCCACACGCAAACACACACACACACACACACCCTTTTCCCTGCTCACCCCCCCTCAACACACACGCACCAAAACACACATACCTCCCCCTCACACATGTATGCACCCCCCCCTCCCCTCAACACACACACACACATTCGCGCACGCTAACACACACACACACCCTGTTCCCCTCCCCCCTCCCATTCCATACCAGGGCACATCGTGACAAAACAAAGAACACCCCATAATAGTCAGAGTCGCACAGTATGCATGGTAACCAGTTATGTCAGAGATGAAGGCTCAGTGTGCGTGTGTGTGTAAGTGTTTCACTGTATATCTGAAGACACACACACACACAGTTGCACACATTCGTGTAGCTGTGTGTCTTCAGATAATGCTCACTTCATACATAAATAAACACACACACGTACACACCGAGGATACACAAATACATTTCACAAACCCACGTATATACACTTCCCACACGCAGACACAAACACACACGAGAACACACACAGACACACAAAATTACAGGCTAACGGGTATACATCCAGACACACATCCTAAAACACAAGAGTACATGCAGCCACATGTACACACCCAGAAACACACACATAAAAGTACACGTCCATATAAATAATGACATACATGAAGAAGAACATTGAGGCAGAGGAAAGCATACAACACACACACACACACACACACAAAAGACGGAGACAAAGACACGAAGAATTAAAGAGGAGCACGGACACAGCGCAAGATTTAACGCAGAGACTCAGACACAAAAGATATGAATTAAAGACAACACACAGACATAAAAGTACATGTCCATGTAAATAATGACACGTGAATAAGAATAGAACAAAAAAAATCTTAGTAGACGCACACACACAAATACACAAAACATAAAAAAAGAGCATGAACCCAAGATTAACGAACACACACGGAAAAGATATGAATGAAAGAAATGAAGACATAATGTACACATTTACACACACACACACACACACACACACAATACTATGTAGACACAAAACACAACACAGAACACAAAAGAACATCGTCAGAAATGCTAAAGTGGAGAAACATGACTGTTTAAAAGTATAGACACACACTGACATGTAACACGTCATCATACACACGTACGCACAAAATTCAAAATTCATGATGCAAACACGACATTGGACGTTAAACCGCACATAAACAGAGACACAAAACTTAATGTACGGTATGATTACATAGACACACGCTACCAGAAAGACACTAATCTGAATTCAGCACAATGCTACACACACGTACACACATTCACACTGAGACAAAACTGCATCTCTAAACTCAACACAAACAACCGCAGACACACACAATTACAACAGACGTGTCGTAAATTCACAAGACAAACACAGAGGCATATTTTCGGGATGATTTTTGAAACGTTCGTTGGACATAATTAGACATTTGAAGACGTCGCGGTGGACTCTGGGACCTTGTGATGGATATTTGCCACTAAATTTAAGAAAGAAAACGATTCATTAATAAATAAAAAAGCTCTTTTATGTTATCTTTCTCATGCTAGTTTTGTCGTCCTGTAAAAGTAATGCTTTGTATCAGACAAAGTCAACATGAACGGACACATTAAAATACACAAACGCCGACACACACGGCTTTATTCAACAATGGTGTTCAGTGTGTGTGTGCATCTGTACGTGTTTTTCTTTACATTCAGCCACACACAAATGTTGCATTGTTGTTCAGACTCAGAATAAAGAGGCTCGACGTCCTGGCTCTTGTATCTTTGTTTAGGCTTACTGTGTGTGCGTGTTGCTGCGGGTGCACGCTCTGCATGTGTGCACGTGTACACATGTGCATTTGTGCACGTGTGCGCCCTCTGAGGGAGGAAAAAAAAAAAGGAGGAAGAAAAAAAAAGAGAGGTCAGGTTTCTATCCCATGATGCAACTGTTCTACCCCCCCCACCCCTCCCCACCTTCTTCTCCAAGCTAGTTGCCTGTGGCAACGCACTTATAATGAGGTCAGATGGACATCCAATAATATTCACCAGCCAAACCAGCAAGCAGCAGAGAGCGAGGCGTGTTGGGACAGACAGCAGTCAAAGTGTCAGAGGCTGAATCAGCAACAAGACAAGATGGCCGCCACATAAAAACAATAAGTTGGCACTGATTTGTCAAGTCACACAAAGTAAAACTGAGCTGGAATCAATTATTTCACCGTAGCTCTCACTTTTATTTACCTGGGAGTTAGGTGAGTTTGGACGCTCAAGAAGTTTGACTTGATGGTGTAGTTGCAGTGTTAAAACACAAAAAGGAACTGCAAAAGAAAAAGTTATGAAATGTTTAGAAATGAATCTTAATAACAAAAAACTTGAAGGAGCAAACACGGAATCTTAATCAGTTGAGGGACAAAGTTAAAATCCACTATGTCAGCTAAACAAAGCAGATGTGGAAATCATTGATTTGTTTCAAAAAAGTTCTTTAGTTTCACTTTAGTCATGATTTAACTGAACTCAGAGTTTTTACACATGAACTGCATTTTGTTGGTCCCTGATGTGTCACATGCTGCGGTGGAAGGAGTATTTAAATCCATTACTCAAGTAAAAGTACCGATACTACGAGATGAAAATAATCCAATACAAGTTACATTCAAAATTGTACTTATAGCCTAAAGCATTTGAGTAAAGTTGGTTAAGTTAAAACACACAAGTATTACATCAGAAAGGTAAAGTAGAGGTTTGGGAACGATTGAAATGAGTTTTTTTCAAGACAAAACAGTCATGAAACAGCTGAGGAGAGAAATCAACAAGTGCGATGGTCAAAGCTAAAATCACAATTTTAAAAGTTCATGAGTTGGCCTTTAAATCGTGGATATGCTGACGTGACAACATCTGATGTGGAAATCAGTTCATATACAGATTCAAAACTAGTTATTCCCTAAAGTGCACATTTAATTGTTTGAGGGGGAAAAAGTTCTGCAAATGTTTTTTTTTTTTGCCTGGAGTCCAAACACTGTTCTTTTTTACATCCCAGACAATTGACACACACACAGTTAGGTGTCATCAAGTTCACGATCTTCGTCTTCGAGGTATTTGCAGCCGCACGAGGGCCGTAGCTACTGTTGAATTTGCGGTTGACTTAATGAGACTAAAGAGGCAATTTTTTTAGACTAAATATCTTAAATCTTTGAATTGCTAGTAGGTAAGAAAATGAACTGTGATATTCTCAAATCAAAGAGGCGTAATATCTAATATCTTCAATCAGCAGTGTGAACTACATTTCGACCACAGTGCAGGGAGATTGACAGATAATATGGTTAAATGCTTTTGTCAGGTTTAGTGCGAGTTGAACTGGCCCTGTTAAATGACCTCTCAGTGTTTCAAAATGTCTTCTGTTTCAGTCCCAACATCAGTGGGTGACCTGGCAGATTATTTACTTTTAAGATACCCACAGTGCCACAGGCGTGTTCCCAAATGAAACTGAAAATGAAATGAAATGAAAATGTTAGGTGGTGAAGTTCAGATAAGAAGCCGGTGTTGCAATTATGAGCAGCACTGTGGTGAGGAACTGTTGTGAAATGGAAGGTGACTCAAATGTTTGGTGAGGACCTCAAACATTGAGAAGAAGAGAGGGGGATGATGGGGAAAAGGTTGATGAGATAGAGAAAGAAAGAAAGAGAAAGAACCCCCGTGTCAATGAATAGTTAACGGTTTTCTTTTCAGCCTTTTTTTTTTTTTTTTTTGTCTCATTCAGTCGCGACCGACCGTCAGACAAAGGATGGAGCGGCTCCGAGCCTCCATGCCACGTCGGTCTGAAGGATCCATTTTAGTCTGCCAATCAAAATGAACCCGGGTCATTTACATACTGTATGCAGTGAGGCCCCGCTCAAAACCGGTGGCACATCTCCCCCTAGTGTCCACTGTATGGTACTGCACCGGCCCGCTGCTCATGTCATCCACATCCGGTTTATAGCTGGAAGGTTTTCACATACAAGAAATGTGATTTGGTGTAACAGGGCAAAGACAAGAAACATAATTGAAGAAAGGGGAAGAAGTTACAATGAATATATTGAAAAATACGCTTTAAAAATGAAGTATATGTACAAGGTAACGGTTTAAAAAGAAAGAGCAGAGAAACAGACGAGTCTGAAATGTGCTGCTGGAGTAATTCTACACTTTAAAAGGATTCATTATAGTCAGGTGATAATTAAGCATTTTATTTATGGCTCTTAACGTATCTTAACTATTTATAAAGTAGGTAGTAAAAGCCATTAGTTCAAAAAAAGAAAAGAAAAGATCTTTAAAATTGGTGAATAATATTTCTATCGGATCTCCTTGGCTTGCTTTTATAAAATTAAAATGAAAGTTTGTTATCTTCATTGTCTTAAGAGCCAATTAAGGAGAAAGAAAGTGCAACACTGAAGGTAAATAACAACAGGCCTTTATTACTTTATTACTACTAAAAGCAAAGTGCAGACGTCACCTTTAAGAGCATCATTGATCACATGTATCCAGCAACAGCCAATCAGACGGTATAAAACACGTTCACAGTGATGCTCTGCAAAAGCTTTCAAAAATTTACAGTTTTTTTTTTTTTAAATGATTGTAGTTGAGTCTTAACTATATCTAATAGCAATCGTTGTGTGGACTTAGAACATGTAAATATATATTTATAATATATAGACAAATAGAGATGAAATACTAGGAGATTAGCAGTAGTCATCGTCAAATGTCGGAAAAGAAGTATTTTAAAGTCAAAAGAAATTCGATAAACGGCTTTAATCAACACTTATTCTCATAAATTTATGAAGAGTAAACATTTGATAACTATGTTTTACTGTCATTTGGCATACACTGTATTTTCTGTGAGCTGTTTTACATTGTATGTTGTATACATGCAGTGTTTAAGGCCGTGTGTGTGTTTCACCAAGCGTCATGATAAATGTAGAGTAAATAAAACAATGACGTGACATTTATTCATTCATTTCCATTATAGTCTCAACTTAACTTACCATTCCTTTGCTGTGGAAAGGATTTCTTGAACATGTTAAATGTCCAAATATTTATTATTAAAAGATTACAAAACTTTTTTTCCATTAATCACAAGATAATTAAATGTTTTTTCACTATTATATTTTTTTAATGCATTTTTTGTTGAAGACAAAGACGTTTTTCCATTTAAAAATAAAGAACGACAGAAAAGAGAAAAAAGCAGGAAAGAGTTGATCAGAAAATAAAATCAAGGTGAAACAACATTCAAGTACTGTTTTTATTATTTCCAAAACACCCACCAGCTCCAACATTCATCTTTCCATACGGAGCAGTTCTCCACATCTGTAATTATAGCCTCAGCTGTTTTCTTCTCTGCCATTAGAAGCTTATTGTGAGGATTGTTTAGTTTGTGATACGCTCTCAAACCGTTGGCACTCAACCGTCAAGTAAAAATATCTAAAAAGAAAAAGAAATAAAAAAAAAAAAAAAAAAACTCAAGTGTCCACGAAAACGGCTAAAATAATGTTCGGCAAGAAACAATAAGGAGCAAAGAAATATATAATACTTGTAATCATCCATACATTATCAGAATAAATTGTCATCTCCAAAACAGTGGCTGAAAAAAAATAAGTGTAAAGTGGAATTTTTGTTCATTTTAAATGAGGAATATTCTCAGTTTAAGGATTTTAATGGTTATCCTTCTGTTCCAGCAGAATCAGGTTTAGAGCGCATGAAAGACTCAACCAGAAACTTGACTCCACACAAATATGAGATATCATCAATCATTCCACCAGTATTCCAGCGAACCGTTGGTTTCTTACATATAATTTAGCAAAATAAAACGACTCTAATTTGGGCTCTTATTTTGTGCGCAGCTGCTTAAAAGACGCCCGACGGTATAACTGATGATATTATAGGTTCAAGTCCAACTGATCTGATTTCTGGCTTCAGTGGAGATTGTTTGATGCCCAAAAACCCGGATTATTCTGCAAAGTAACAAAACAGATGAACCTTTAAACTGAGCCGTAATCCCCTGTGAGGCCTCCAGGAGGTGCCAACACGCCAGACGAGCACTTGAGGTTCCGGTCGGAGCAGAAGGGGAGCGAAGCGGGAGCGGACATTATGCGAGGAGGTTTTTAGTCACATCTACTATGAACAGCATTAGGCATGAACGTTTAGATCCAATTCAACAAGATATCAACATGTTTAGTCCACACAGGTACAAATGATATGACTTTCTTACGACTTGGTCACAAATATTAGGAAGCCAGGGTAAGATGAAGGGCTGGTTGCCATTTGTAGATTTCAAAAATATTACATTTTCTCATTTTTGGCTCAGCCAGAAGGTAAAAAAAAAAACGTGCATTAGCAGATTTAAGGAAAGAAAAATAAGAAGTAAAGCCGTTGCCCCAACACTGTTCAGCGCGTGGACGAGAACATTCGACTTTTTAGGATTTTACCGGTTTTAAGCAATAAAAGGCAGCAATGTTTTTGAGGAGAGGAATATTTTTAAGGCATTTCTACAGGAATACAAACACAAACAATGGAATAAAAAAGGTGAAGTCTGGCATTGATGCTGCAGTAAAATTAAGGCCTTTTCTAGGTTGTTTTTTTTTGTGAAACACTTTTACTACTTTTATCAAGATGATGTCTTAATAGGATGGTAGTGAGACGGCCGGTGGCCTCCATCTCTCATCAGTGGAAGTTAGTCCACATTTTCTCATGAGCCTAAATCTGGGCCTTCACTCATCCTCTTCATCAGAACATCTGACCTTTTTTAAATTTCCCGTTTCGTGCCATAAAGTGATCCAAAATCTGTCTCACAAAATCCAAAACGCTGAGGCCCGAGTGTTTGCAGTAAACATGATATTGTCTCAAAAAGAATGTAGTATTGATTTATTGATGTTAAAATGCTATATGTAAACACCTTTAATACTTTATATTAGGTGCTATGCAGTTTTAAAGAGTTTTCTCCAGTGACGGTGGAGTGTTCAGGATGTCCACAGTGAGACGGCAGGAGAGAGAAAAGGCAGCATGACGGCAGAGAAAAGACTTTTATACAAGGTCACAACGAAACCTATTATTATGTGCAAAAGTGTGTTTCTGACCAGTGTTTGCTGATCATTAACATATTTCTGTCAAGTGACAACCCTGTGACTTGAAACGTGTTTAACGAAACTCAACCTTTCTCTGTTCTAATTCAAAGGTTTCATTTACGAACAAATGACATTTCTCTAAATCATCGTTTGAACAGGATGTCGAGTTTGCTACTTCGATCATTGCTCTTAGATTATTGCAAGTGTGCGTGTTGGCATCATTAACTACTGCGTGTGCGTGCGTGCGTGCGCGTCGTCTTTTGGACTGCAAAGCAGAAGCCAGTGAAGCTCTACTGAAACTAATTCGCCGGCTCCGCTCTAAGCAATCTGAATCTCTTTATGGATGAAGTCAGGGTACACTCACCACATGTGTTTTGTTTTTAGCAACAACACTCTCAAAATCCACCAGCGAACATGACTGTTGAGCCCTGATGGTCCACTGAAGCTGCAGGGCGTGTTGCTCACCAACTGGGTCATGTTTTTTTATGTCTCTTTAAATTAAAAACATTACTTTTGCTCGAGGAATGCGTTTATTTTTGGTTCACCTGCTCCTCTTCTCGTTGCTTTTAAAAATCAGACTGGTGGCTGGAAACAAACATCATTAATACTGCACTGTTTTTTTTATTTTTTTTACTTGACTTTATTTTCCAAATGCAACCTGCTTTGGATCAAAGAAAAATATTAAAATGACACTGATTCCGGACCCAATATATTTAACATTTTTAAGAACAATTTTTTTTAACCGTTAGCTCAATTTCAAAAGTTCGTCTAAGCAAATGTCCAAAGTCCCGCAGGAAACAGTAGATCAGCTTCACCAAACTTTTCAATAAATGTAAATCGGCACCGTGATCTACAACTGTGTATACTGACCAAAGACATTTGATACAATTCCTAAACTTTCCGACTTGTGACTCGAGTAGAAACCTTGAGAAATGGTGTGATTTTGAGAAGGTGGGTGGTAGTTTGAGCTGTAACCGTGACTCCATCCACTGTTTGTATCTTTAAGGCGTCTTGAGGTGCAACCATCTCTATTGCTCAACCTGCCTCCTCCTATTATTAAAACCCCGTTTCCTGATCAGTGAGGAGTGTTGTTCACATGTGTTAGTCATATTATAATTGACACGTATCTATGATGAAAATAAAGCCTGTCGAGACCCCGTCTCTTCCAACGCCACACCCACGTTAAGTCACTACGGCTGAAGGCACTGTTTAAACACGTGTCTACCTCGTCCACACCCTCCCCCTCCTCTCGGTACTGCCTCCCTCAGCTCTTCCCTCCGTCTACCTCCACCTCCTCCTCTACCTCCACCTCCTCCACCTCCTCCTCCTCCACCTCTTGTGGCGTCTATAGCAGGACACAGCGCTTCTTGGGTTTGTTGTCTGGAGGCTCCAGAGCTGCCAGGATGGCCTCGTCAAACACGTTCTTCAGTCCCCTCTGAGAAAGAGACAGAAACAACGATAAGAAACTTTTCCATCTCAGTAGCTTGATTGCTCATATAAAAAATAGTCCAGGGATAGACGCTATTATTTTTTAAGCACTGGCCCCATAGTTGCATTAAATTGCCATTTCTATCTATCTATCTATATAAGTATCTATCTATCTATCTATCTATCTATCTACGTATCTATCTACGTATCTATCTACGTATCTATCTAC
>CALSBV010011203.1:62668-76749 GCA_943590825.1 Bovichtus diacanthus | reverse complement strand
GTATCTATCTACGTATCTATCTACGTATCTATCTACGTATCTATCTATCTACGTATCTATCTATCTACGTATCTATCTATCTACGTATCTACCTATCTACGTATCTATCTATCTATCTATCTATCTATCTATCTATCTATCTATCTATCTATCTATCTATCTACGTATCTATCTACGTATCTATCTATCTATCTATCTATCTATCTACGTATCTATTTATCTATATCTATATATATCTATATCTATATATATAAAAAAAACATTTTTTAACATACGTTTACATTTTGCCAAAATGTAAATTTTCATTTTCATAAAAAAATACAGAAAAAGGCAATTTAAGACAAATGAACACAGCTATCCCTACTTCTGACACTTCAATAAATAAAAAAGAAATGAACAGAATTAAAATGCATAATTATCTATTTAAATTGAATAATGTTTAAATTGACCGAAAGATAAGATGAGCGTATAATTATAACACGTAATCATTATTTATTGGAAAAAAGTACATCTGTTGTAATTTATTGCGCAAACTTTAACAAAGTCTGTGCAATGTTTTTGAGATCAAGATTCCATCACGTATAAGCTTTTCTTATTCGACTAAAGATCATTAACTATAAACAGCCTTGCATTTTGTTCCAAATGAATGAACTTTTTATTTATTTATTTATTTTTAAATCCTTTTATTTCCCGTTTATCCCAACACTGTGCAAAGCAAATTAGTGCATTACTGTCAGCCAGATCCAGTTCTGTGCTTGTTTTCCTGGAAGCCGGGGGCAAAACTTTTGTTTGTCCTCCAGTCAAACGTCCAGTGATGTTCAAATTTCCCAGCCACTCAATAGATTTCCATTGTTTTTTTTTGACTAGTGAGTGATGCAAATCTACTAAACTCTTGCATATTGTACTAGCATTTGGCTGGTAAATGGTGTTAATTAAAAAAAAAAAAAGTTTTATCTTTATTTCACAAGAGTGTAATCATTTCTTGTGGCATTATCATTGTTGCAGACACATTCCTTTTTAGCTTAAAGACTCTGACTCATAAGTGAACAGTAGCAGAGGCCTGTCTCTCACTATACAACATCAGACTTCCTCCCTCTCTGCGTACCTGTGTAAGAGCTGAGCACTCCACATATTTGACGGCCTTCAGCTCACGGGCCAGTTTCTCTCCGCTCTCACAGCTCAGAGCTCGCTGTTTGTTCTTGGCCAGTTTCTCCAGAGTGTTGGTGTCGTCTCTCAGATCCACCTGAGTCCCGACCAGCAGGAAGGGCGTCCGCGGGCAGTGGTGTGAAATCTCTGGCACCCACTGTGAGGAGACACGGTGAAAGAAAGATGAGGCATTTAATCCGGAAGGCCAGAGACTGAAATAACAAACGATTCATTGCTGAATACAAATGATTAGTACATCTCAAGTTCTCGACCATATACAGTTTACAATTCCTCTTCCCCAGTCAGGGAAATGTAATAACTTTATGGGAAAGTTATAACCACAGTAATAGTAATTTTAACTTTCACAGTTAGATTTATATTAAATCTAAATGCCTTGGCGTATGAAGTCCGCTGTTTTCTTCTGAAAAATGTTTGGCGTTTAAAAACAAAAACAACTCTTGTTTAGTCTGTTATGTTTAAAAAAAAAAAAAACGATGCTAAAACCGACACTGACAGAATGACTCAACTACACAGTCACCTTCTCTCGGACATTCTCAAATGAGGAAGGCGATACGACCGAGAAACAGACGAGGAAGACGTCGGTCTGAGGGTAGCTGAGGGGTCGCAGCCTGTCGTAGTCCTCCTGACCTGCGGGGGGGAGAAGCACAAACACGCGTCGTGGCAGAAGCTCCGAGTACAACTAATACTGCAGCTATTTTATGAATATTATAGTTACTACTACCGTTCCTGCTATTGCTGCTACCAATACTACCAACATTAACCCACATAGTATTTTAGTAACTACGTGCAGACTTTATTTTTTACCTGCAGTGTCAAACAGTCCCAGAGTGTACGGCTCCCCGCCGATCATCACCGTCACTGCATAGTTATCAAAAACCTGCGGGAGGGTGAGGAGTGGCGGGAGGAAGACAAAGAAGGAAGCACAAAGGAAGGAAGTAAACGCGTGAAAAAAGACATATGATCTCAGACATTCTTTAAAAACAAAACAGGAAGTATACTTCTCATCTTTAAGAGGCTTGTGACTGTCAGACTGAAGAGACACACACATGCTCTTTACGATACTTGGAAGGACCGTCACTGACATAAAAAACATCCACTGACTCTGAAACCAAACAACCCTCTGAAGAAGTGAAGAAAAAATGTCTTCACTTTCCAAATAAGTTCCATCTGTCAAGGTCTGAAACTCATACTGGTCCCCACAAAGATAGAAGTACAAGAGGACACACACACACACACAAACAGCAAAAGGTTTCACATCATTGCAGCCCTTTCAGTGAGTTTAGTTTGCTCGTGTCCAAACAAACAGAGTAAAAACGGAAGAATCTTTGGCTGGGAAAGCAACAAAGTGGGTATTTTATAATAGATGATTATAATAATTATATTGGGTCCCCCCCCCCACATGTCAAAGGTCAGAGGACTTAAACAATAATGAACATGAAGTGTTGGAGAAGCTGCAGTAACACCTTGTATTAGCTGTTCAACGCGCTACTTTCTCTGTACACACAAACACAACACACGGGAGTTTCCTTTGTCGGACGTTATTTCTGTAAGACGTATTCTCGTCACAGGAAGATGACACATCGTCTTGATCCCGACAACGAAACTCAGATTATACGGTCAATTATTACTTCACCAAACAGCAGTTAATGATCACGACATCGTCCGACCGATCCTGTGAAGAAATCAAGACAAGTGGGTGAAAGTTCAGAGGTCTGGGAGCAGGACACACCCCGGGACTGTGGACGTGGGCTCTGATCTCGGGCTGAACTATTTTATACAGTTGAGATTATTTTTTGACTGCTATTGCAAATTGCGATATGATTCACTATGTTGGAGAGAATGACCATTTTTGCATCATTATTCTTATTTTCCTTGAAAAATATATTTAAACCATCATGGTGAGTCTGTAGAATACGACTTGTAGGCCGGCACATCTCTGCAGCACCATATTTCATTCAGAATACTATTTTCACACTTTTGACACATTTTGCCTTTAACAAATATTGCGACTTCATGAGCCCATGATTGCGATTTAGCTAAAATTCAGACAAAATTGCCAGTAAAATGTGATCAACGTGCACGAGCAACAACTGTCAAATTATGATTCTTATTGCTGCTGTTCAGGTGACTGTCAGCCCGTCTCCCTCCTGTTTCATCACTCTCGTACCTTCAGGCTGCTGCCATGTACAATAACAAGCAGCACGGTCCCAACACGCCTGCTAACCTCAGCTCTGAGAGTGGAAGTGCGCTGAAGCAGGGAGTGTTTTATAGCCACCGCGCCTGCTGGAAAACACAGCACGGCTCCAACATGTCAACCTGCAGCGGTCTGCAGTAGCCTGCAGACACAGTTTGGTGTAAATGAAGCTCCGTATGCACACACAGGTTCCAGATGAAGCTACATCAAGTCTTAGAAAGATGAATTCCAGCTCGGCTTACTCCCGTGTGTCTTTAGTTTTTATTTGAACAGGCAGACTCACAGCAGGTGACTGAAAATGCTGCTCACACTCCTACGTCTACGGCTGCAAAGCACCTTAATATTTTTTCGGCTCAACTTGCAATAGAAGAAAACAACATTACACAAACAACGGCATAAAGATGCAACAGCTGCAGCCTCAGAGTGCATACAAATATAAAACGTTAAGACAAAAACTTTCTATTCTATATATTTTTGTTGACGAAAACAATAATCAAATGGACTTAAATGAAATATACGTGTTCACTAAAAAGGCTAAAACTCAAAATAAAGAAAATGTCTGCTCAGAAAGTTAATCCCTGATTTAAAACAGAATTTAGACTATTTTATTGAGACAAAGTTCTTGTTCAGCAACATTTGTTAAAAAGACAACAGATATTTCTTAAAGTGAAGAACTACTCTACTGAAACTCAGGTATTGGTACTAATATTAACATTTCAAATGGCTTCAAACAACATTTTTGTATAACAACTTTTGTATAATTTGAAAAAGTTAAAAGTAAGTTTAAAGTGCTAAATGTTAGGAAATGTATTTTGCCTTTTACTTAAGTTTTCTTTTTCTTTTGTGCAGATCTGACCTTGACTCCTGAAACGTATTGTTTCACTTCAATAATTCATTCACATATTTTATAAATGTTAGTCAATTTGTCACCACATACACTGATAAGACAAACCTGATATGAGGAAATAGTGTAAAGTGCAGCGAACAGGAGTTAATAAGATTATTGATCAGTACAAATGAAAACATTCATTTTCCAAGTACTGAGATATTTGGCTTTCAAAACTTTCTGAGCTATTTCCTGTTCAAGTACAGAAAGGTTAGGTAAAAGGAACAATAGGAACCGGCACCACAACACATTTCAGAAGTCCAAATACACAAATATTAAGCAAAGCAGTATTATTAAAGTTAAATAGTTTGAGTTGACCCCAGGTCACTATAACTGTGGGCCAGCTGCTGACAGAGACTCGTTTTTCTTTTTAGTTATCCAGTAAAAAAGTAAATTTACTTAAATATTTGTCTTGCTTTTCCAGAACTTAGAGGCAACCTCAACCAATCGGACGGATTCACACACACACATGCACGCACAATAATAAAATACAAAGTACACACACCACCCCACACACAACTATTCAGTTCAAGTTTAGACAGGACCACTGAGTGACACGTTGAGACACACACAAACATATTTCAATGAAATACTAAGCACACACACACGCTTGTGATGATAATGTGTTTTGACAGAGCTCAGACTGCAGAAGCTGCTGGAAACAGTCACAACACACTGGTTCTGTGGAGAAGAGCTGCAGCTACACGGAGAAGTGGCCAGTTAGCGCTTGTGTTATTTGGTGTTGCGATTACTTCACTATTCTCTATGACTGGTTTACATTTTGCTGATTCATTCTGCAACACATGCTGTATTTTTAGATCTTTTGGATCCTCAGCTTGAACTGAACTCCCGAACAAAGACACTCCAGATTTTTTTTTATTATTTATTTTTTTCACAGATCATTAAAGTCTGATAATGCGACTTGTTTCTGACGGATTATTTCCTGCCGGAGACTTCCTCACTCCTGATTTTTCTTATTGTGGCGTTTGTCGGCTGACTGGCAGGAAGCCGCTGGACAAGATGCAGCATGAGATAATGCTCAACACAAACACAATGAAGTAGAGACGAAACAGAAAGTTTACGCTGTGACGGCTCTCATACTGAAGGTGAAAGACAAACACAAACGGTAGCAATTGCAGGAGCGTGTGCAAAACCATTAACTTAAATTCCATGTGGTGGCTGCACATAATGATAAATGGATGACTTGATAATGAATCAAGTCATCCATTTCTGGTTTCAAAGGTTTAAGATAAAACTTGTGCTTGGCAGTAATGGTGCTGTAACACTAGGATCATACTGGCAGGAACAGGAAGTTGCTTGTGCAAAATAAAACAATAAAAAAGGGGCAAAAAAGAACTGGACAAGAAGCAATAAAAAAAATTAAATAATTGTTTATGTCTGACCAAACCGGTATGTTATCATAATTATTATAATATGGATGAATTAGCAGTAGTACTGGAAATAAAGTCAAAAGATTTTGAGAAAAAGAAGTTCTAATGTCACGAGAATATAGTGGGAATTGCGAGAAAAAAGTTGTTATATTACAAGAAAATAAGTCTTGATATCAGGAAAATTAAGTCACGGTAATAAGAGAAATTATTTTATATTTAGAGAACAAAATGTCATGTTATGATTGAATTGGGCTAAAAATCCTGATAGTAATGCTAAGTACATATATAAGTGTATATATATATATATATATATATATATACACACACACATATACAAGTTTATTGGTGAAACTCTTATCTCAGAAATACTACAACTTTATTCTTAAAATAGTCAGACAAAATTGTTGAAATGTCAGAACTTCATTCTCTAAATATTACAACACTACTACGACTTTATTCTCAAAATACTACCACTTTATTTATGTAACATTACAAATCTATTCTCTAAATATCACAAATTTATTCCTGAAATATAACAAGATTATTCTCAGACTACCACTACTTTATTTTCAAAATAGTACATTTTTGTTCGACATAATGCTATAACTACCAAGACCATAGAAATTTGTCAGAGATAATTCCATGCTAATTATACTAAAGTTGGCTCTCCCTTTAATATTCTTGGTTGTTTTAAGATTTTTGCATAACTGTAATTAAGTACTTTGATTTGCCAGGTATTACTTACTATATCACAAAATACATATATGGATATTATAACAAAATGATGTAACGCCTGACATTTTATATTTATTTATATTTTGTCCAGTTTCTCACCACTAACAGTAGGTGCTCTCATATATACCCAACCATCTACACACAAAGACACATATTGTGGATGCTGGGACAGTACTGACCTATTCAAAGCAAATGAAAAATGATAGCGAGGGAGGGGTGTGTGAGAGACAGACTGTCAGACAGGAAGAGGAAGATAACGCTGAGTCAGCACTGTTAGTTCTGCAATCCTCTGATCAAACTGTGCTGACTACTGACAGAGAGACAGACAGAGAGATGGGGTACCGATAGAAAACAGTAGAGAATTACTCGACAAATTCCAGTCGACAGTCAGCGAAGCTCCCATCAATTAGGGATGTTTAAGATATTTCCAGCAGGACAGCCCGGCCTGTCAACAGTCAGTCAGCTGTTTTATAAAAAGTCAGACCAAAAAGTCAGAGTTTGCAGGATCAGTGGAGCTGAGGTGACAGTCTCTGGACCACATGTTATATCTGCAGAGCCTGAGAAGCAACTTCCTGCCTCAGCAGGACACAACAGAGTAAAAATCCAACAGGAAATGTAGAGAGACAGACCCCCGAGAATCTCAAATATGTTAACTTGCAGCTACATGAAAATAAGCAACTGCTCACATATACAACTACACGCACAAACATGCACAAACACACACACAGAGGGTTGCAATCCTAAGAACACCCAGGCAGCGAGCACCGGATGCTTCCACCATCCTTCAATACGAAAAATAAGAACTTATTTTTTCCAGACTGCTGCGTTACATAAATGCACGCGTTTCTACGAAGCATGTCAATAACCCTGACATGGTGTGTTTGATTCCCACTGTTAATGTAACATTAAAGCAATAGTTTGACACTCCGGGAATCAGTGAAGCTTTAGAGGTGCTGCGAGTCAAATTTTGTTAGCCAGGCTAGCGGTTTCCCCCTGTTTCCAGTCTTAATGCTAAGCTACGCTAACCATCTTCTGGCTGTAGCTTCATATTTAGCGTGGTATCACTCTTCTCACCCAACTCTGGCTCAGAACGTGAATAAGCGTATTTCCCTAAATGTCAAAGTTTATTACAAGGTGGGTTTTATTTTTTTTTGTAGTTTTGGCAATCAATCCTATCAATGATAACAATATTAGAGTCAGAGATCTGGGATCTAAGATATTGATTTGCGATAATGAATTCCAACAGTCAGTTTAACCACATTATCTGAAACATTTCATTTGAAAGTAAAACCAAAAAAGGCTAATCCCTCATTGAAGAGGAAAACTGTTTCATTTTTCCTCTTTCATTTACTGTAAAGGCCTTTTTAGTTTTGGTGACAGATCACTACTCATGTAAACAACAACCGTCTTTTTAATTCTGTTTGATCCAGACAAACTGCAAACACGTATCACTTCCTGTGTGACAGGAAATAACTACAGGGGAAGTGATTGTAAAGAACAATAAGTGCCACTTTCAGTGTCAGTTGTTATCAGTTAGTATGCGTTTTAAAAGTTACTCACTGTGGGGACGTATTCAGAGGGAAACTTGTTGGTGGTGTAGGAGATGAGCAGGCAAGTCTTTCCTACTGCACCATCACCCACCACCACGCACTTTATAGTCTGCATCTGAGGAGGAGGAAGAGAGCACATGAAGGAGAGAAGAGCGACAGGTGGGGGACAGAGAAAGTCTGAGATCATTGACAAGATCACTGGAAAGACTTCGAACCTTCACACCAGAAAAGATTGAGCGAAATATAACTCACTTATTCTAGACTTTTAAATGTAGTAATTAATTGTTGTCACTGTAAAAAAAAAAGAAAATAGACAAATATCAATTATAAAAAAACTATTAATTTCAATGGTAGAGCGTCGCAAATGCAAATATTCAAGATTTTTTCAGTTCCTCATCTCGACAAATTTGTTTAGGCAGTTTGTGAGACTAAATAAGCAAAGAGCAACATACAGCAGCCATGTCAACTAGTTTCATTTGAAGAAGTAGTAAAAGGTACTGTAGCCAGGACGTGTGGATCCAGGGACCAAATGTGATTTGGGACATTTCTGCTTTTCAGGAGGGTTGACACATATGAACGTGGGGAATATTACACTGGCTATTGATTAGCCAAATTAATAATGAAAGTAATCATTTGCTGCCATTTAAATTTAGAATCATTATAAGATAGCACATGTGTGCCAAAGGTTTCCTTTAACATGTAATTGACAATTTATCAAACTGCAGAATCTTATTTCTTTGTGTATCCAGTGGTGCTGGTTTCCTTTCTAGCTGTGAACATATTCCACACAACTTAAAATCAAAATCCTAAACATTTACCAACAGGCCGCCCTGACATCTTTCTCATGCAACTTAGAGATGCTTTGCTGTTTTAAGATTAAAAGAATGAGCCCTTTAGTATCACTCCATTTCAAAATGTCTACGACAGTAGAGGTAAAGTGTTGTTTTTTTTATTTCTTCATATGAAACTGAATCGTTTTGGACTCTTGGTCTGGCAAGACATGCGATTTGAAGACTATTCATATGCATCAAACAATAAAATAAAACAAAGATTCCTGTCTTTTTAGCTTTTCTTGTAGGATCCAACTGCATGTAAACAACCTGCAGCCGTCAGCCTGTACACATCAGGTGGCAGATTGACTGGGATGCCATGAGCGTCCGTAAGCAGACCAATAGTGAGACAGAAACAGTGGCGACTGTGTAACGCAGTGTTTATTACACACTGGCTGGAGATCCTGTGACCACCCAGACGCTGAGCCGCTCGCATACCCAGGCTGGCGCTTCATTAAGGGGGACAATGGTAAAGGGGTATGGGCTGCCACTTCATCACTGGCTCTTTGTTTGGGCCTTTTGGCAGTGGCAGCACTCGGCTGAACTCTGATGAGTCAGGGACAAGTTAACTGGTCATCTGCAGGATTCATTCCTCAGAGGTATTTTACAAACACATGCAGACTCTTCTGGAAATTGCAGCAATTAGTGACAATCACGTCTTTTAAATGCACCATTGTTTATTTGACACGCTGTTATCTGCATCATCAAGTTGGTCCTGTTTTGGAGATGCAGCAACTGATAATTATTGCGACTGGTTTGGTTTTTATTTGCATTAAACCGCTTCTCGTTAACTCTACGACGTTCAATCTTTTACAGAAGCACTTATTAACTCGCAAATTACCAGAGGATTACTGCTGAAAAGATTAGTTGACAAATTTCCCTCATGGGAAAAGACTATTTATCTAAAAAGCAAATGTATTTAGTTCAAAATTATATAAAAACAGACTAAACAGTACATGCATATGTTTGAGAAGCAGTCACCATAAGATACACAAATATCAAAATAGTAAAATATTTTTCTTTTCTTTTAATATATTTAGTTTGTCTGTCTTTTTCTAATTTATTTTTTTATCTTTCTGTGAGGTTATATTGTCATGTCATTATACTGTGCTGGTTATGTTGTTTTTTTATGTGCCTGTATTAAATAAAAAATAGTTGCTATTTCATTTTCTGTTGATGAACTTCAGCTCTTACTGATTCTGAAAGCATTGATTATGAAAACAGAAAGTAGATTTTCACAATGGGAAATGAAAGAAAAACGTTGGGTGCTTTTAGTTTATATACAATTATGAAATAAACATGAAACCAATTATCAAAATGTCTTTAAAAAGGTACAGCCTTAACTAAAACTAAATAAAAGCAGTCATTCCCTCAATAATGCTTCCTGTTGACAACTAAGACATCACATATGAAAGATAATAGTCCATTAATCAACCTCACACGGCTTAAATTTAAGTTGTTGAGCTATAAATGACGTGATATCCATCTAACTTAGCTAATTATGCTTTTCAGTCACTTCCGCATAGAAAACAGTGTCAAAAACTAAGAAAAATCTAAATATTGTACTCAACAAAGACTAGCGGTTTGTTTGTAGAGAGTTAAAGTTGTGAAAGAAAGATGTACATACTTGTTTTTTATACAAGCAATATATTTAATATATTTATAAGCAACTAAATGTTGAAAAGTTCACTCTGGCGAAGCTAGCCTTCGTTAGCTAAGTTCGGTCGGTGGCTAACGTGAAGTTACATCCGCCGGACCCCCACCCAAAACAAAAAGGCCTGTTTTAAATGAGTTTAACACGAATACAACAACTACACTTTACAGAGTCTACGTGTATATTGAGTCACATAAACTCAGTCCTATAATAGTTCTGGTTTAACAGCACCGGTAACTTTTAAGCAGAGATTTAATTTAGCAGCACAAGCTAGCAGAGTTAGCTAGCGGTATAGAGGAAATTGTTTGTTTTGACAGCTGCCGGTTAGCATAGTTAGCAGTCAGCAGGATAACGGTCACATCTTTCACATTAAAAAGAGTCACTGTAAAGTAATTTGGCGTTTTTCTGCAGATATTTCAGTATTTATCGTCAGTAAATCACAGTTAAAGACAGTGACAGCTCTTACCTTGTCTCGTCTCAGCCGCTGGAGTGCTGGTAATGTTGTGCTACGTTCAGGCGACTCCCGTAAACCCCCACTTCCCCCAGCGTGGAAACCGGAAATATGACTTGTGGTATGTTCTAGTTCCGCTGGATTTATTGATGTTAGTATGTTTAATGATTTACACAACGTCAGGGCTGGTCAGAATTAGTTTCTCAAAGCTAAAGACAATTTCACTTTTTATAATTTATAAAAGAAATTCAAACTTGATTTCGTTTTGCACTACTTGTACTATGTCCACCTCACACAAGACAGTAAGTAGGCTTAGTATATAGACTAATAAAGTATTCTATCTATCTATCTATCTATCTATCTATCTATCTATCTATCTATCTATCTATCTATCTATCTATCTATATATATATATATATATATATCAGATTCCTAAATATCAACAATTTTTTTAAAAGTCAATTCTTTTCAAGGCACAATTAACAACATAAATAAAAATGGACTTGACTTTCCTTTAATAATACTTTCTTATGAACCAATTGATCAGACAGGTTTGTCAGGTGTACGGACACTTATGTGCTTAAAGTATACGAACAGTCACCATAATCAGGCATAAGCACTATAAAAAGGCAACAGGTGAGCGTGAGTGTCTTTTTTTTATATATATACATATATTATATATATGTTAATCTACTATATTCTTCTTAGAATAGGCCAGATAGTACACACGTTAAAAGTGTTTTAGATTGAGCACAGCAGTGTGTAACTTCACATCGTATGAACCATGTGAGTGCAACAGGGTCCCAAAATAGTTTTTATTTTTTTTAAATAAATTATTGTATAGTTTTAAACATGTGTTTAATTTTGCAAAATATCTGAGATGATCTGCTGCTTGTGTGCGTTTGTGTGAATTGTGTTCAGTGTTTTGACAAAATTAGCCCTTTTTTCAAAATTGTGCTTAAACAATCGTAAAAAAAACCAAACAAAAAAACTGTAATATGGTTCTAACCCTTTGAGATATTTCAAACAGTCCCTGAAGGCAGCATAGGGCTGGTCAGGTAAGCTGTAGGGTCACTGATTGTTGAACCAAACATTTGTGCTTGATTGTATAGTGTAACTGCTATTGACATAAAACACGTCCTTTAATTATTTTATACTTTATGTTGATTAACAATGTATAACTTATAAACTATATAAATGTCTATTCAGGACAGATGTGCTAGTTTCTCAGTGACCAGCAGAGGGAGGTGAAGTGCAGACTGTTGGTGTTTTTAGGGTTAGCGCATTGCTTACAGTAAAGACCAATTTTAGATGCTTTAACACAACCTAAGGGCAGTGACATGACATTTATTTCTGTGAGCTCTGTTCCCTCTGACTCCAGACAAGTTGGTCTTATAACTCACATGAGCCTTGGAGAGAAACAAAGAAAAAGGTCACGCATTAAGTTTTGGCCAGGCTGACTCGCTGTGTTTTATCAGCTCCAATACTGTAATTAATCAATTGTTTTAACCGGATACATCTGAGAGATTTAGGTAGCATCTGAACAGAGCATCTGGCCAATAAAAGTCAATAAAAAGATCTCATCTTGTGGGTTTCGAACATGATTAGCATGTGCAACGATAGACAGAGAGTTCATAAACAAGAGATCATTAGACAATGGACAAAATAATTAAGACCTTCTGTATTATGCCTTTAACAGGTATTTGTTTTGGCCCTTCTGGCAGGCAGCGGGGTGGTGGGGAGCTCGGCGAGGGAAAGGCCAGTCGACCTTCAGTGGTAACGCAGCAGAAAATGAGATAATTACAATGCAAGGCACTTCTCCGTTACACTTTCCCTCCGGAAGGCTTCTCTCTTTCCTCTCACTTCACAAGCATTTCATCGCACTTTGATTTCTCCTCAGTGCTCTTGTTCTTCTTGTTTCTCTCTCCTCTCTTACCTCCTCCGTCTCTCTCTCTCTCTCCCTCTCTCTCTCTCTATATATATATATATAAACTGAATATGTGTGTGTGTGTCTCTATCAGTCGCTCACCCGTGGCTAACCGGGGGGATGGATGTCAAGGACGTTGTGCTGCTTGTCTCCCAAAGATAATCCCATTAAACTCAGGAATTTAATTATAGATTAACTCACAGGCTCACACTCACACCCCCACACACACACACACACACTCATATACATATATACATAAACGTGCGCACAGGTGTACACATATAAAGACAATGAAGTACAGAAACTGGTACCGAGATAATACTCACCAGAAATATTTGTATCGTACACAACGGTAAAAGACATGAACACACACACACACACACACACTGGCTTCACCCTGTTGCCCTGTCAATGTGTATCAGTGTCACCCTCCAGTCGGCATTAACAGCTTCCAGTCTGTTTTTAGAGCAGGGAGGACGCAGCACAACATGATTTTGCAGTGAACAAAGGAAGTAAAACAAAAAGCCGCCGCTGCACAGAACTCATCTGAAACACCAAACAGGATGAATGTGCGACAAAAGTTTTAGTACACCTGGTATGTGCTGTGTAGTTTTTTTTATGTTGTGTGTAAGGTGCTTACTGTAGCATTTTACCATCAATAAATCATTATTAGTAAATGTGTGACACCTTAGGTTATGTAATTCTTTTTTTTTTTTTAAGTATCAATTTATGCGCTTACAGTACGTTATCACTCATAACACACTGACCTAAAAAAACACTGACAACAGGGAGCGTTACATAAATAATAAACGTTTATCTTTGTAGTTGGAATGATTTTTCATGTGTTTCATTATACAATAAGAATAACACCTTTTCACCTTTTTAATTGTGCTAAGGTATATGTAACAACAATGTAGTAGTGTTAATTATTGAGCTTTAGATGTGGTAACAGATGTATATATATATATATATATATATATTACTATACACTAGTGAAATATCACAAATTAAATCGCGGTTTAATTGTATGGGAATGTAATTTTTTTAGGAGGCAGAGTTGGTATATTTAAGCCAAACTCCATCTCTGCACTTAACACACAGACATGAGATCGATGTCAATCTTCAGTGTTACTCCTTGAAATTACAGTGACATTGTGATAGGATGCTGGTGTTATCTGACGGACTCAGCATGTAGCCTGGCCATTCAAAAGAAATCGATCATTTGGCGCCGTTATAGCACCTTTCCTGCTTTCAAAGAAATGTCTGCACACACACACACACACACACACACACACA
>CALSBV010011203.1:40600-52318 GCA_943590825.1 Bovichtus diacanthus | reverse complement strand
TAGATAGATAGATAGATAGATAGATAGATAGATAGATAGATAGATAGATAGAATAGAGAGATAGATAGAATAGAGAGATAGATAGATAGATAGATAGATAGATAGATAGATAGATAGATAGATAGATAGAATAGAGAGATAGATAGAATAGAGAGATAGATAGATAGATAGATAGATAGATAGATAGATAGATAGATAGATAGATAGATAGATAGATAGATAGATAGATAGATAGATAGATAGATAGATTATACAAATTAATCCAAAAGTACGGTGTCTCCCTGCAGGTTGGAGAAATTGTTACTACTGTGTGAGTTCACAGTAATGGTTTTGAATCTCTGGGTTGGGTTTGCTTGATTTCCAGACCTCACATTTAACTTCAACCCAAAAAAGGTGTAAATATGAACATAGAAAAATAGTCAATTTGTTTTAGTTTGTGTTGAGGGAGCGGGGGTGTTGGAGAGTTACTGTCCCAATATCATAGTCCTGCGTACTGAGGTTTCATTTAAGGTTTTCATGTAATTTATATGTGACATTTATGCATTACAATGCATAAAAGCTATGAGACCTATGTTTTGTTGAGTTGTGTACTTACAATATCCCAAATGTTTCCAACGCTTTTTGAGACATCTGCTCTCCTATAACGGCGACGCATCAACAGATAGAGCCGTTTCAAGCCACATCTCTACGACACACGTGTTAGAACTTGGTTGTTTTTAACTCTGTATCTAAACGGAAGAAGGATTTTAGTCATCGGATGTCTGGATCTTAAGAAAACCGAGGAAACATTTGCGGTAGATTTATTTTTAACGCGTCACTGCTTATTCAGCGTTTGTATGGGTTCTAACTCCCACGATTCCCAACATCACCAAAGTCTTTCTTTTGTTACTGTTCTGATTTAAAGACCCCTAGTGGTAAAAAAGACAAACCTGCGTATTAGTTTCCTCCTCTGTCTATTCCTTGCATTAAAAAAACCTTCTAATTCTAATTCTTTCTACGTCTGTCTGACTCTCAGGTCTGTTCAGGGCTGCCGTGCCCAGCGGAGCATCCACAGGGATCTACGAGGCTCTAGAGCTCCGGGATGGAGACAAGAGCCGCTACAAGGGCAAAGGTACGGCGCAGATCGACTATTGTATTACATTCTTCAAAAAGTTAAAGATGCATGATGTGATTTTTTAATACAAGGGGGCAGATCCATTCCGAAACATTCACACACATCCCTGATTCAGCCTCTGTTTCACACACTCCTGTGACTCATTGTAAGATAAAACACTTCATTTGAACAAAAATCGAACTATGTTTAACGAATACTGCTCCCTTAATGCTTCGATAGCGTGTTCCTCTAGACTTGGACTGCTGTTTGGTGCTGCGCAGGTGGTGGACAGTGGGTTTAAAGGAATAGTTTGACACGTTTTTTTAAAACTCTGGACAGAGTAGCTGCTTTCCTCTGCTTTTAGCTTTTACACAAAGCTAATCACCTGATGCCCTGGGTATCGGTCTTCTCTAAGTCTAAGAAAAGTGGATTTCAAGATGGCTTGTTTGCTAAAAATTACTCTGTGAGGTTTAATATTAGAGGTTTGGTGATAAATCAAAACAACAAGCTAAAGAGGAAAAGCCTCATATGTGCTTTGAGCTATATAGCTGGTATTAATTCTTTCGGCACATTACGCAATAGAAATGTCCAGTTTTACTGTAATTCATTTTTCCTTCTCCTCTAGTTGCTGCAGAATTAGAATTTGAGACTTTTCGTACCGACTTACCTTCATTTGTCTCTTCCAGGTGTTTTGAAGGCCGTCGGGCACATCAACGACTCTCTGGGTCCCGCACTTATAGCCTCTGTAAGTCACCAAAACGTCCATACAATATATTCATAACCACATTGAAAGATACAATATCAGCTATCCTCTGACTGTAGTCTCAGCTGCATTTATTATTATTATTATTATTTTTTTTATTTATTGACTTATTTTGCCCATACATGTACATACAAAAGCAGTTTTTTTCAGTGAGGAAAAAGGCAGGAAAATAAACAAACAGACAAATAATAATCACACTAATAGATGGAAAATAAATTAAAGTTCATATAAATAATAATCAAATTAAGGGGAGATAAATGATATAATAGTTTCAGCTGTATTTCTCTAGAGAACTAAACCTAAAAAGATTCAATAAGGGACTTGAAAGGATTCAGATTCAGGTTCAGTCGATCGATGTGCAGATGTCTATCACATCTGGATGGGCAGACTGGAAACTATTAGAATAAGATAAAGTCTTTTCAGCTGTCAGTGGCGGAGGAGAGGAGGGAGTGTGTGTTGTACAGATACTGTGAATGAAAGATGACGATAATGTGTCTGTGCGAGAAAACGTGTGAGTGAGTGAGCGGAACAGTGAAAGAGGTGTGTGCGTTTGTGCGTAAGGTTGTGTACGAGTGTGTGCGAGTGTATAGTGAATAGTGTGATTCAGCTATCCGCAGCAGTGCAGTATGGGTAATTCCAGAGTCCTGCAGCAGATGTTTAATGCCGGGAAATTAATGTTGGTGATCAGTCAGGCGGGAAAAAACAGACGAACGCCTCGGAGCTCCTGAACGCCACATCAGAGAGACGGATCGGTCAGGCTGTACTGGTGTGTGTGTGTGTGTGTGTGTGTGAGAGAGTGTGTGTGTGTGTGTGTGTGTGTGTGTTTCTGCTTCATAGGTCAGTCGCAATAAAAAACATTTAAAAAAATCTGTGAAGGTCTGGATTCTAAATGCATTTGTAGAAAATAATAGTGATCACAAAGGAAGATCACATAAATGAGTTCCAGTCTGAAAACAAAAAAAAAACCACAAAAGTTACACCACCTAATCCCAGCGCTGAAGGAGAAGATGTGTGACTACGGTTCTATGAAACATGTCTGACCACTGTTGACTGCATGTGATACTTGGATTGCTACCGTCAGTGGTGGCTACGAGGAATGAAATAAAGTTCTCCACATTTAATATGTCCTAATAGACACAGAGTCAGAGTGAAGGTGACGTTGCCTTTTACTTCAGGGGCGTTTTCCCTTTTTATTTCGGTCTAGAGGACAGAATATCTCGACCTTCTGCGGAAGAAACAGAAGATCGAGTGTCGTTGCAATGAACACTATTGACTAGGACCAGAGTTAAATGATGCAATAAAAAGAGACCGCGTACAATAATCCAAAATATGATTGGTGGAATGTAACAATTGATGGAATAATAAAGGGTAAACTAACTTCTACTTCTGTGTTTGTGTGTGTCTGCAGGGCATCAGCGTGGTCGAGCAGGAGCAGTTGGACAACTTGATGATCGAGATGGACGGCACAGAAAACAAATGTGAGTCAGTGACTTGATGCGGCGTCGTCAGAGCAGCTGCTCGCTCCAGCAGCTCACATTTTTGAAAAAATGCACGTTTGTCACAAAGTGGCAACAAGAGGCATAAATACAGACGGGAACAAGGCGGAGCAAATAGATTGCTGTTCCAAACGGGCTTTGGCACGCAAACTCACGCCCTTAATAAATTAATTCTCCGTTCGTTCACTTTAATCTACAATCATGCCAACTAATCATTTCAGGCAAGGTAAACAGCAGTGAAATTGGTGTTTGGCGGAATGCATTTCAGCCCACACAGGAGACGTGTCAGACTAAACTAGAGCTGAATGTGTTGTGGAATATTTTAATTAACTTTCTGTCCACGGAGAAATATACACAATTATATGCAGGTTTACACGGACAAAAGGAATTCATTCTTCTAAGAAGAAGACTTTTTACTTTTTACAGTCACACGCACTGATTTTAACTAATAATTTGAAGTGAGAATGAGAAAATTGCACAATAAAAAGCCAAATTCAGCTACAATTTGGTGGGTAAGCACTTTGAAAAATACTAAAAGAAATAATCTCACTTTTCATTTAGATGACTAAAATCCATGGAAGGCTAAAGAATTTAAATGCATCACCTATATTGGGAAATGTGTGTCCTTTATTACAAAATAAAGGAGGATTAAAAAATGTGTCAAATGTCAAATTAAGAAATTAATTATTAATAAAAAATAATTAATAAAAAAAAAACAACTGTATTGTCTGGTAACATTTTTTTTTATTTTATAAAAAAATATATTTTATATTAATGAGAATAAATGCTGAACTTTGGAATCAAAACTTTTTTACAAGCAAAGACATAAAATAAAATAACTCCCCAACAAATGCTAAAACTCAACCTGACAGTAAAATAATTCTGAGCCCTCTGACCTACGTTATAGGAAAGTAAATGAAACTGTAATTGAGAAAGAATATCTTATATAAGAATATATTAGAAGACACAACTCATCTTGTGTTTTCTGTCCCGTCAAACAGCTCAGTTTGGAGCCAACGCCATCCTGGGGGTGTCCCTCGCCGTCTGTAAGGCTGGTGCAGCGGAGAAAGACGTCCCCCTGTACCGCCACATAGCCGACCTGGCTGGAAACACAGAGCTGGTGCTGCCGGTTCCTGTAAGACACTTGTTTTAATAAGATGTTGTTTATTCATATGCATTACACTGTTTGCACTGTAATCAAATCTGGAATAATGTGTTTATAAATGTTTTATAGGCTTCTTAAGCTGGTTAAAATATGATTAAACTCTCATTTTCTCTCCTCTTATTTCCTCTGCTTGTCTCCTTCTTTTCTCCTCTCTCCTTTCTTCTTCTGACCTCATTTCTCCTCCGCTCTTCTCCTCGTTTTTCTCCCGTCTCCTGCCCTCCCCAGGCCTTTAATGTGATAAACGGAGGTTCCCATGCAGGTAACAAACTGGCCATGCAGGAGTTCATGGTTCTTCCTGTTGGGGCTGAGTCTTTCAAGTAAGAATTCACCTCCTTAAAACATTTTTAAAAAGCCACAACATGAAGTATTTGTATTTTTCCATTTGTTTCTTCTCATTCAATATCTATGTTCTCCTTTCCTATGTTCCCTCATAATTTCTTCCTCTTTTATTCTTTCTCTCCTGATGATCTTGACCCTCTTTACTGCCGTGTCTTCTTCCCCTCCCCCATCTGTCTCTCAGGGAGGCGTTGAGGATAGGAGCGGAGCTGTACCACACGCTGAAGGGGGTGATCCAGGAGAAATACGGCCAGGACGCCACCAACGTGGGAGACGAGGGAGGATTTGCTCCCAACATCCTGGAGAACAGTGAGGGTGAGGATCCTCTGCCACCGCTCGTGCTCTGTCTTTACACAGTGTGTGGTGTGAGGAAGCTCAATTTACATTTTGGTCGAACCCATTTAACCTCAACCTCCTCCTCGTCTTCTTCACATCCTCCACTTCCTCCACAGCTGAACTGAAACAAAATAGTTTTTATTGAGAAATCATTGCAAAGATTTTAGGTTTTTTTGAAAATACAAACTAAATGCATTCTTTTCCCCACAGTTAAACATGTAGAGGAGGTTGCATCAGTTTGTCAGCCCTCAGTAGTGTCTGCAGTGAGAGGGTTAAGGAACCCTGCTTGTAGTCTGAAAAAGGTTCCTCATTATTTCCGTATATCCCCATCTCTCCTCCCTCCTCTCCCCTTCTTCCTTTCGCTCTTCAGCTCTGGATCTGCTGCAGACGGCCATAGAGAAGGCCGGCTTCACGGACAAGGTGGTGGTCGGGATGGACGTGGCCGCCTCGGAGTTTTACCGCGACGGGAAATACGACCTGGACTTCAAATCTCCACCAGATCCAGAGAGACACATCTCAGGGGAGGAGCTGGCTGACATCTACCAGGGCTTCGTCAACAACTACCCAGGTGGGCTACGTTTGTTGTTGTTTTTTGATCTTCAGCCAGAGACAAACAATCTTTTTCTCACTTTTAAACTCTCCTCCGTCCTTCCCAGTGGTGTCCATCGAGGACCCGTTCGACCAGGACGACTGGGAAGCCTGGTCCCGTCTGACGGCCCAGGTGGGGATCCAGGTGGTGGGGGACGACCTGACGGTGACCAACCCTAAGAGGATAGAGAAAGCCGCTGAAGAACGAGCCTGCAACTGCCTGCTGCTCAAAGTCAACCAGATCGGCTCCGTCACTGAGGCCATACAGGCGTACGTCTGCTTTATTTCAATGTTTCAAAGATTACGATGTGAGAATGGGCAACTGTCTACCAAGCCATTGGAAAGGAGTTAGCATTGATTCACAAAAATCCTTGATTGGAATTTTAATATATTGTTGTGGTTTATGAAAAAACGTTTTATTGAAGATTACGTACTGTAAAATATACCCAGATTCCGGGGGATTCCTTTACCTTTCCTGGTATTTGTCCAGGTTTCCTGTCTCAGATTTATGCCTACACTGATACAATGGAGGAGAAGAGAATTGCAGAATTGAAAACTAATGATGTCCTGAACACTTTCAGCAGTTTCCTAGAGACTATTTCCTCAGTAGAAGGTTGTACCAAACTAAAATAAGTCTCAGGATAATGCAAAAGTTTTCTCTGGACGCACAAGAAACGTACATGAACACAAAAGTAGATCTCCTTGCGTTTCCATCCGCTACCGACACGCACATATTAGGTTTTGTTTCACAGAGTTAAACAGGTGGAGGAGCCGGTGCCATTTAACCATTGTAGAGGAAGAGGACACAACGAGAGGAGGTCGCTAAAAGAGCTCCAGTCGAACCTCAAATGGACGAAAACGATGCGGAGAACATGTGGAAATGTGACATTTTTGCTCTAATGCACAAATTGAAATTGCGCTTGTGGATGGAAACTCACTCATGTTTCAGACACAGTCATTTTCACTTGTGTTTTTACGTAGAGTGATATAAAGCCACTTAATGTAGAAACAGGTCAAAGACATTATTACAATGATAAATCTGCTCTATTAGGAGGCTTCACAGATCTACAAACACACTCATTGCTGTGAGTCCAATACGTTGTGCACACAGCGTTGGTCCACACACACACACACACACTCTTCTCAGAAAGAAAAATGAGCTAATATGGCCGCCTCTGGCAGCCCGGTGAACTTGGACTGGCCAGAGAAGGTCATCCATCTTGGCTGAGACGACGGAGGCGCCTATAGGGAGATACGTAGAGAGCCAGATGCTCGGCTATCAGTCACACACACACGCACGCACACACACACCATGCGTCAGTCACGTCACCCATTACCTGTCAGCCACGTTGTCCTTGTGCCTTGTGACGAGGAGCGTCAAACCGACCTTTACCGGAGGAGGACAGGAGGTTTTTAGTATGGAGATTGGCTGTCAATCAAATGTTTTGATGCAGCCGTCGTGTTTACTGCACTGTCGATATCTTTGTGGAGCGAGTGTGTACTCCAGTCTTGAATGTGTGTGTCATCAATCTGAGATTTAACAGAATGTCACTCGGGGTTATGAAGTTATCAGTCATGACAGTGTAGCTGGATTACATCAGGGGGGGAGGACATGATGGAAGCGGTGCTGATGACAGTAAAGGTGATGTATTGTGTCCGTCACATGAAAAAGCTTTGTCATTTATTTGACGTACCTTCAGTATATCAGCAGGATGAGAGGGAAATCCGAGGGCTTATTAATTTTTTAAAACCTAAAAGTTTCACCTCAGGCACCCGGCGTCCTAAACTCCACGTCGTTAGGAGGTTAACGTGTCAGATGAGCTGTACTCATTAATAAATCACAATCTAATTCATTCATTCTAAGATTTATGAGAAGCATCTGTGCTCGTACACAATCTGCAAACTCTCAGTGTGGAAGAAGTATTCAGACCTTTTACTTTTAGAAGTAGCAATACTACAGTAATACTACTGGTACAAATAGGGCTGGGTGTCGTACTCGATACCTTTAAGGTACCACAATACCAAAATACTCCAGTACCAAGTAGTATCAACACTTCTCCAGTTAAACAACTGGTATCATCATTGTTTAAACATTACCCAGATCTAGCTACAAGTAAAAGTTAAGCAGTAGAATGTAAAGTACAAAATGTAAAAGTACTAATTTCAGAATAATGTATATTATGTTCTTGGATTATAATTATTGATGCATTCACATGCATGCAGATGTACATCTCTTTAATGTTGCAGCTGGTAAAGGTGGTAAATCGTTATTTATTAATATATACAGTATATTCTATACATCACTGTATATACTGGGGGGGAGCTTGTGGGATCAATAAAGTCTTATGTAGTTGTTTCTTATATTTTATATAATTAATCTCATTTTAAAAAAGTAGCTAAAGTAATCAAATGAATGTAGTGGAGTAAAAAGTACAATACAGTAGAAATATAAAGTAAAGTAAAGTACCTTAAAGATTGTGCTTAGGTCCAGTATACGAGTCAATGTCACTTTAGGGTGACAGGAGGTCGTATTTGTCCGATGTGTGTTTTGTGAAGATGAAGAGAATCTCCTGTGTGTGTGTGTGTGTGTGTGTGTGTCTCAGGTGTAAACTGGCCCAGGCGAATGGCTGGGGTGTGATGGTCAGCCATCGTTCAGGGGAGACGGAGGACACCTTCATCGCTGACCTGGTGGTGGGACTCTGCACTGGACAGGTACACACACACACACACACACACACGCACGTTCATTACCTGGAAGCTCACCCTAACTGTAACCACTATATGCAATATACAACAAGAAGAAGTATAATTTGGGTTTTCCAACATAAGAGGAAACATTCCCCACTTCAACTACTTCAGTTTTTTACAGTGTGACGATAGTTTTGACGAATGCACGTTAGCAATTGAAAACAACTGTTTAGTCTTGACTGTCTCTGTGTTGCAGATTAAAACTGGCGCCCCCTGCAGATCTGAGAGACTGGCAAAGTACAACCAACTCATGAGGTCAGTGTGCCGCAGACAAAGTCTCGCAGTCTCTCCTGTAACTCTTCATTGTCGTTTGACATGCGACACTGTATGAGTGCATGTGGCTGCAGCATTTTTCCTCACATCCTGTTTTACACAATTTTCAAAAATTGAGCCTGACATATTTTTTATCTTTAAAAACCTTTCTGCTCTGCATTAAAACGTCAAATGAAATGCTGTAGGTTTGAACAATGCTCGGCTTCACATCATGAGTTTGTAATGATGCACTGAGGTCAGCAATGTTTTTAAGGGGCTTAATAAAAAAAAAGAGAAATGTTATCTAAAATATTAATAGAAAACGCTCCCCTGACCAACAGTTATATTGTATATTGTAATGTTTTGGAAGTGAGGTCTGGAGGTTCTGGGAAAATCTAATTACTTTTTTAATAGTTGGTGCACTTTTCTCTCCTCTCCTCCAGTCATTAATTAACTCTTTCACTCTGCGCACAGTTCAAGCTGATTGAACTGTGCAAAATTGGAAAGCGCTTGGAAAAATTGTCTTTACAGGATCTACATCACAGGACTCATTACAAGTTGTTCAACTTTTAAACAGAAACAAATTGCTCATACACATAATGATAAGTACACAATCCTGCATGTCCTTAGCACTTCTTTGAAAGACACAATCGCTGCTTAATTTAATATTTAATTCTCTGTATCTTCCTTTGGCTCCAGCTCTGGCAGCAGCCTTGCTACTAACACGGCTCTGCTTTGTCTTAGCGCTTAGCATCACAGAGCTCATTGACGTGACAGGCGACAGCAGCGGCGGTGTCACCCCATGTGTCCGATCCAGTCAGCAGTAGTGGGAGGTGGAGGAGGGGGAGGGGGAGGGGGAGGAAGAGGGAGGAGGAAGAGGGAGGAGGAAGAGGGAGGAGGAGGTGGGATCGGCTCAGTGTTGTAATCCCATCGGACTGCTGAGGAGACGCAGGAGAGGTGGAGGGTGGAGAGATTTACAGAGCCATTAACCAGCAATAAATGCTAATCAGTGCAGCGAAGCACACACACACATACACACACATATGTCATTTATACTGGGGCAAGTTGTCACACATTTGCAGCTATGGAGACGTGTTTTTTTTAAAGGAGTAATCGAGTGATTTAGAATTGAAAGTCAAAATGAGGAGCGGCCGACATGTCCTGAACAAACAACTGGATCCTGCTGGAGCCACAGATGACATCATACAGCTGTTTTTACAGGCTGAAAAGTACTAACCATGACATGTAAACTGAGCTTTTTGTTTAAAAGTTGCTGGTCTGCTCCTTTAATCCTTAACAGTGGTGGAATTATAAAAAAAAAAACTAGAGAAAAGAGTTAGAGAAAACATGAAATAAATCTGTTAATAGTTTTATTGTAAACCATGTTATTCTACTGAATGGAATAGCAAAAACACATTTTTTTGTCATTTTATTATTTGCATTTTAAGAAAGGATTTGGTTACAGAGCGAACCAAACAAAATAAAGATGAAAATATGATAAAATAAAACAATAATCAACAAAGCAGAGGAGGAAAGAGAGGAAGAAAAATAAGTTAAAGAAAATGATGATAATAAACATAATTTATGGGATATAATTAACAATTATCTGTTAATTATATCCTATAAACAGATGTTTATCATCAGCAAAAGCTATTTGCTAAATTATTAAAAAACAAATGGCTAAATAATCGTCATTTTAAATGTTTTCCATAATTATGACATAAGAGAACAAACACAAACAACAATGCGTAGCGTATTTCACTTTATTTTTCTGTGTTTTCAACTGGGCATTTAAAATGGTCATGCACCAAATGTGTATTAATCCAACACTGAAAACAGACTATTTCATTCTGTTTGTTTGATAAAAGCTACAGTGATCAGCTGTGGTCCAACAGACAGGAAGTCAGAAAGTACTGAGAGATGAAATAACACGTTTGGTCATTTCAAGGAAATTGTTGACAAGAAGAACATTTTTTTTGATTTGTCACTTTTTGTGACAGCTGACGCCACAGAGCTGAGGATGAGGAACTATTCTCTTTACTATTTTACATAAAAACGTTTTTTTTTTTTGGCTTTAAATCATTTCTCTCTCCTTTTCTCTTTTCCACCCTGCAGGATTGAGGAAGAGTTGGGCGACCAGGCTCGCTTTGCAGGCCATAACTTCAGGAACCCCAGCGCCCTGTGAAGCTGACAGACGAATGACACACACACACACACACACACACACAGACAGACGCACACACACACACACACACACGCACACACGACAAACATGGAACGAGCCATGTACAGTGAAATAACACACGAGCAAAAGAGCCAAGCAAAAATAATTAAAATAAAGATAAATTATGCACTGGACTTATAGGTAGGGAGGTGATGCTGTATGCACATACACACACTCATAGAGTATGCAGATGCAACAAGCGCTCACGCACATGCAGGGGAATACCATAAAAATATCTAATTTATAAGCCAGACATGCACTGTTACTGTAGTTTTAAAGGAATAGTTCATGTACAGCCAGAGGATGGACCTGCAAAAATGAAGATTATTGTTGTAAAAACAGAGGGATAAATAAGTAGAAATATAATAGAATAATAGACTGACGCACGCTACTGAAAGAGATGAAAAAGAAAAAAAAAGAAAATACAACTTTCAGCACCAAAAGAGGACGATGCACCCGCAGAAAGAAACACTAAACAGTGGTTTCAGGACCTGAGTGAAAAAAGAAGAAAACTACACAAACACGTGAACACTTACACACTCAGCTGGACACTGAAGTACCTGCACTCCACCCACTTCTGTCCTTCTCCTCCTCTTTTTGTCTCCGTTTTTCTTCTTGTCGTGTCGGTTTTCTCAGTTTCTAAAACCCTCTTTTTCTTCCCGCCCTGATGTGATTCTGATCGTTTGTCCTTTCTGCTTGAAATTCCGCCTTTGTCCT
>CALSBV010011203.1:24979-35873 GCA_943590825.1 Bovichtus diacanthus | reverse complement strand
ATCTACAATGTAATATTACAAAATAAATTATATAAGGTAGCATGATTAAAAAAAAAAGAAAATTTACAAAAAAAAAAAAAAAAAAATGAAAATATAATAATAATATATTTTTTAAAATAATAAAATGAAATTGTAATTAAAAAAAACTAAACAATTTAGTTATTTGTAATGGCCATTGGACTAGATAAAAACGTTGCTAAGCCCTTCTCCTTTTCAAACATGAATTGTTCATTTATGTTGCTTATATAAAGTCTGGTGTATGTATATGTTAATTTTATATATATATATATATATATATGTTTTTAAATTTTTATTTTATTTATTTAATTTATTATTCTTATTTATTTATTTTTTTCTATGTTTGAAATAAGTTGTTTATTCAATTTAATTCCGTTTCCTTTGTTTACCTGCAATGACCTGCGTCTGAGCGTAGACGACTTCTTCGGTGGTGCCTGCCTCCCGCTCCTCCAGCTTCTCCCCGATGCAGGCGATCACACTCAGATCACTTTCCAGCGCGTGAGCCACCTGAGAATCAACCACAGCCTCAAGTCTTTAACTGGACCTGCAGACGTGTGAGCAACGTATGGAAACAGACACGCTTTCATTCCCTGAACGCTTCAAGAGATTTGTCTGTAGATTATTTTAGTTTTTAACTGTAATCCAGATGTCTTCAAACCCAGTTAGTCTAAATAGAGGACCATCTCATAGGTTCTCACTTCATATGCAGCAGGATTTTCTCCCCTGCAGCCTCGCCAGTAATCTGATGCAGATTCCTTATTTATTTTTCAAAGCAAACATCATTAAATATTGTTTTAGACAAATGTTTTGAGGCTGAACAACGTCCAGCAGGCTACGTGCAAACACACACACATGTTCTGCAGCAGCAGCAGCAGCAGGAGGAGGAGGAAGTGTCTCACCTTCTGACCAATCAGCTCGTCACTCTCCCCAAAGACGTGGCGGCGCTCAGAGTGTCCCAGTATCACCCAGTCTGCCCCGCAGTCCTTTATCATGGCCGGACTGGAGGACGAGGAAACATGTTACAGTGGTTCATGTGATGTATCATTGTACGTGTTTAAAATCATACTGTCTCTGCATCATTTTTGTGAATGTGAGGTTTTCCTTCAAAGCAACAAAATTAAACTCTGCTTCGATATCCTCAATGAATGTGCATCAGTATTATTGATAAACAGGATTGCATTGTGAATAATTCACGAGTGCATTCATCCAGTGGGTGAGATACCTGATCTCCCCTGTAAACGCTCCCTTGGCCACCTTGTAACAGTTCTGGGCGGCGACACCGATCCTGAGGTCCAGACTGGAGCGAGCGAAGTCCAGGTAGATGGAGGGAGCTCCGCACACCACCTCTGAAAAATGAGTTCATCGTGACTTTCATTTTCATGTTTGTCTTTTTCTATTTCGGTTTGCACTTTCCACTAGTCCCACGCTGATGCCAAAATGTGCCTTTTGGTCCTGGACGGAAAAGGTTAATTCCATTAAATTTAATTGGGTTACATTTATTTCCAGGGGAGTTCCATCACTAATAGCTGCAGTGCGGCTGTAAAAGCAAGGCAACCTCATTTTAAAAGCAGCGGAACAGATTGTTTAGGGTCCTGTGTTCATCTTATTTAAGTTACAAAATTAGAGATTTTCATTAATGTTGGGCCTCAAACTGCTAATTAAATAATATGGACATTTGGTGGAACGGTCAATGGGCAAAGACATGGTATTTCTTTTAATGCCAATACAACTGGCATTGTGTAAAAGCACAAAGCTGTCATATCAACGCAGAGGAGCAACAAATACAAGAGTTAAGCACAATGTGGCAGAACATGGAAATCCTCCAAGTACCTTAAAATGACAGTGAAGGACAGCACTTTGAGAGTCCACCCATGAGGCCTTTATGCAACTCATCCTGATCACATGACTCCCAATGTCAGAGTGTCACCTCCTCTCTGCCTGACTCATTCTCTACCTTAGTTTTCTGTGCTCCCTCCAACCTGCAGACAAGTGAGCCTGCAGCACACTGTGTAGAAAGCCACAGACACATTACTTGTCGGTTAGTTACCGGTCTGGTCGTGCAGGCTGGCGGTGTTCAGGGTGGTGATCAGCTGCTCCAGACTCTCCTTGTTCCCGTTCATCTTCCAGTTTCCTCCCACGAAGAAGTTTCGGAGCGCCATGGCCGGCTGAAGGTGTCAGAGTCCCGGTGAGGAGAGAGGCGGTGGAGGTGGAGGTGGAGGATCACTTCAACTGCAGGATGACTCCAGCTGGTGGGTATGTCAGGTGCCGTCGGAAATATCAGAACCCAACATCCCTCTTCTTCTGGTTTGAGTTCAATAAAGAGAGTTAAACAGCTTCACGGTGAATTACCGCCACCTGCTGTTACAATGAAGTATGACATCCACTCTCAACTGTTTCCTTTTCCACTTCACTATTTCTGAAGAAAATTATACTTTTTACTCCACTAAATGTATACGGTGTAGTTACTAGTTAGTAATATGGATCTTGTTCCACCACCCAGGAAAAAGCTAATGGAAAAGGTGTTTATTATTATTATTATTAATATTATTATTATTATTAATATTATTATTATTATTATTAATAATAATATTATTAATAATAATATTATTATTATTAATAATAATAGCTATAGTATTATGCATTTCAATTAAAAACATAATTGTTTTTCCAACTAACCAGTAAAACACTGAACTAAAATACTGAAAAACTGAAATAAAAGACAACTATTCCATTACATATCTCTTTTTAAGGACAAAAGCATAGTGTAAAACCAAAGATAAAACAATTTACATAGGCTATAGCATAAACATAACTTTTTTGAAAGATGAATACATAGAAAAAAATGAATGGATATATTTTTTTTTATTCCCTTTGTTCGTTGGTACGGTGTCGATGACTGGACCTTCTGTATTTTGATTATCTGAGAGTCTCCACTTCTATTTGGGATTTCTATTTCTCCCACTCAAGAAAGGTGTGTCCAGACACTAAAAAATAAAGTATATAAAAGACTTAATTTGAAATATTTTATTCACTCAGTTAAATAGCTTACGTCACTTTTATCCTTTGTGCAATTTACAATTTTTATTTTAATATTATTGCACTTGATTCTTAGCCCTAAATTTTACCTGCATTATTTCTTCTCAGCTGGGTTTCTTGGTGCCAATCATGACAAAGGGTCTAAATACCAAAGCCAACGTGATACAACCTTTTTTTCTGCCGGACAAACTGTGCAAATTGCTGCACAAAAGCAAACTCGCTGTACCTTCATACACCACAATCAGGGTTCAGGACTTTTTTGCTTGAATTTACTGAACGATCCCAGCAGATTTGAGAAAAACAATTAAAAAAGCTGATGAGCTGCACGGTTGGGAAAATTATTTGAACAAATTCTGCATTTTTCTAAAACTTTTAATTGCATCTCACTGTCTTCAGTCGATCCGGTTGGCTCTGACATTTAGTTCTTGTCATGGTGGTGTTGGTACAGTGCCATCTTTCCTGCTGTGCTGCTGCGTGTCCTCCCTGCTGTTGTGTGCAGGTGTGAGTCATGCTGCTGCTGTGCGTTGACCTTGCAAATGAAACTTCCCCCCAGACTAATTTGTCCACCAGAGCTCAAGAGCTGCACCCGCAGGGGTTGATACAACTACCGTTTCCAATATGTACTTGTAGAAAATAATTAATTTTTATCAGTATGATTCTTTCACATCATATTAACGATCATCTCATAGGCATTAGCACACACAGACACACAGACTCGGACATGGTGTTAATGCAGAATTCTATGTTTATTAGAAAGATTTTCAACAAACATTTCGTCTTTTGTGTAAAAGTACTACAAAATGCAGCTGAACCCAGGGGAGTAAAATGAAATTTACAGGTCTTTACAGAATGTTTTCACAGGTCAGGCCGCCAACCGGCAGCCTGGCTCCACCTTTGACCCGTCATAGGTCCGTGTGTGTCATCGGATTTTTCACGGTGAGACGGGGAAACAGCAGCGGCCCTGTTGGATTAAAGTCTGCTGGTTGTTAGCAGAGGAAGATGGCAGCTCTACCATACACACATACTCTGGATATGTGCAGCCCAAAACAAAAAGAAAATAAAGAAAAAATAAAGACACTGTACATTGACTCTCCATCCTATTGTGTTAAACTATAAAATACAAATAGATGTACATATCAATCTTTGATCTAAATAAGTGCAGGGCTCTTTTACAGACAATAATAAAAATAAATCTGTAATCCTACAGTCTTATTTTCAATATTCAAGTGTTCTTTCTTTTTTTTTATTGTCAAAAATCTATATGCGTTTAATTGACTTTCTCAATAAGAGCTTATTTTCTGCTCTGTAATCATTTTTGAATAATGTGCTTTTTTTTTTTAAATGTTTTTTTTTTTTTTTTTTTTCAGTGTTTGAATAGTCCCGACAACAATAAAACTCTCTTGTACATACAGCGGGATGCATCGTGCACTGTTTACCTGATGCCATTTATACAATGTGACTCATTCGCAACCGCTCATATTTTGCATACATGAATGAGGAAGAAGTAGAGAGGGAGAGAGGAAGGAATCTGTGCTCAAACATCTGCACCAAATATCACCCAACCTCGCGTGTCTCCTAGTGTATTTTCCTCTCTTCTTCTCCTCCCTATCCTTCACCCGTTCCTCTCCTTTTCCTCCTCTTCCTCTCCTCCCTATCCTTCACCCGTTCCTCTCCTTTTCCTCCTCTTCCTCTCCTCCACTCCCTCATCCGGTGTTTTCCTTTTTTTTTCGCCGGGACGACTCAGTTCCACAGTTTGAGGAAGCTGTCCCAGGACCCTGTGCAGACACCCATACCGTCAGTGGGGACGCCGGTGCAGCTCACCCTGTTGTCATGGCCGGACAGCACACCTGGAGGAGGAGAGGAGGAGAGGAGGAGGAGGAGGAGAGAGGAGGAGGAGAGAGGAGGAGAGGAGAGAGGAGAGAGGAGAGAGGAGGAGAGGAGGAGAGGAGAGAGGAGAGAGGAGAGAGGAGAGAAGAGAGAAGAGAGAAGAGAGGAGAGAGGAGAGAGGAGAGAGGAGAGAGGAGGAGAGGAGGAGATGAGAGAGGAGAGAAGAGAGAGGAGGAGAGGAGGAGAGGAGGAGATGAGAGAGGAGAGAGGAGAGAGGAGAGAGGAGAGAAGAGAGAGGAGAGGAGGAGAGGGAAGAGAGGTAATGAAAGAGGAAATTAGGAGGAGAGAAGAAGAGAGGAGGAGAGGAGGAGAGAGGAGAGAGGAGGAGGAGAGGAGGAGAGGAGAGGAGGAGAAGAGAGGAGGAGAGGAGGAGAGGAGGAGAGGAGGAGAGAGAAGAGAGTTAATGAAAGAGGAAATTAGGAGGAGAGAAGAAGAGAGGAGGAGGAGAGGAGGAGAGGAGAGAGGAGGAGAGGAGAGAGGGGGAGAGGAGAAGAGGAGAGAGGAGGAGAGGAGAGAGGAGAGAGAAGAGAGGAGGAGAGGAGGAGAGGAGAGAGGAGAGAGGAGGAGAGGAGGAGAGAGGAGAGAGGTAATGAAAGAGGAAATTAGGAGGAGAGGAGGAGGAGAGGAGAGAAGAGAGAGGAGAGAGGAGAGGAGAGAAGAGAGAGGAGGAGAGGAGAGAGGAGAGGAGGAGGAGAGAAGTAATGGAAGAGGAAATTAGGAGAGAAGAAGAGAGGAGGAGGAAAGGGTATAGAAGAGAAAGAAAGGAAAGAAGAGGAGGAGAGACAGTATGCAAAAGTGGTTTATAAAAGTGAAGGAAAAAAAACAAAATGACAGAAAAAGAAGAGAGAGAGGAGGAGAGAAAATGAAAGGAGAGAAGATTAAGAAAAAAGCAGGAATGGAAAGGAAAGATTGAAAGGAGAGGAAAGGAAAGAGAGAAGTGGAGGGGGCAAGAGGACAGGAAAGGAAACATGCGAGGGTTTGGAAAAGAAAGAAAAGGAGGAAGAAGGAGACAGCAAGGAAAGGAAGGCATGCAAGTAAAAGAGAAAGGGAAAGGAGAGGAAAAGAAAGAAGAGGGGGGGGGGGAGCATGGGAAAGGAAGATAGGAAAGGAGACAAGGGGAGAAGACTTTTATTTGCCCGATCACGTCACCACTGATCTCACGTGATATTTGAACTTATTTGCATGTAAATCACGTTTTTTTGCTGCTAGAAGTTTGAAAAATTGTAGATGGTCTCAATGGTGTTTTTATTTGAATTTTTTTAAATATTTTTTTACATCGGTTAAACTATCGGTTGCACATTTGAAACTTGCCTTTCATGAAGCGCCACTATGATCAATGTGTGAACATAGTAACACGACTCCAGGCTTTTCACAGACTGTGATTCGTATTTTTTTTTTATTTTTTTTTATCTATTCATCCCTGAAAATCCTGAATGAATCAACCCCACTCACCAACTTTCTCTCCCTTCAGCGTGTCCCAGATGTGGCAGTTGAAGTCGTCGTAGCCGGCAAAGATAAGGCGGCCTGAGTTGGAGAGAGTCAAAGACGTGACGCCGGCGTTCAGGCTGGCGTCCTGGTAGCCGATCACCTCCTGGTCTGAGCGGATGTCGTACATCTTGCAGGAGCAGTCGTCAGAGCCTGTGATGAAGGCATTACCATTGGGGAAGAACTGCGGCGGGGAGAGAAGAAGAAACACTTTTGGTTATATGATGATTTAAGCAAACATTTAGATTAGAACGTTTTTCAGGCCAAGGACTGGTTACCTGAAAGAGAGCGGGGGCAGGGACCCCCTCCTACATATGTATACAATTGTGTTGCATATTAAATTGGACCTTCAATAACATGTAGGGCGGCGTGCCGTGTATAAACATACCTTTTTATGGTGTTTTATGGTGAACATACCTTTT
This sequence comes from Bovichtus diacanthus, assembly GCA_943590825.1. Taxonomy (NCBI): domain Eukaryota; kingdom Metazoa; phylum Chordata; class Actinopteri; order Perciformes; family Bovichtidae; genus Bovichtus; species Bovichtus diacanthus. The sequence goes on along the minus strand of CALSBV010011203.1, from coordinate 29,025 downwards.
ATACAATACTAAGCTGTTAGAATAAAGTAGCAGAGGTTAGCTAGTGCACGTGATTCATGGGTTACAGCAGGGTTTTAAAATAGCAGCAGGCAAACGCTGGAAAAATGTCTGCTAGATTTGCTCACAAGCCCAAAAAAAAACCAATAGTAATCTATTGGCAGGTAGATTTTGGAATCCCCCCAAAAAATGTATTTCCAAGCGTGATGCTTCGTGCGCTCCTCACATTGATGGCGTTGATGTCGCTGGTGTGTCCGGAGAAGGTCTGCTTGCAGGTCCCTTCCCTCAGGTCCCACAGCTTGGCCAGAGAGTCACAGGCTCCAGAGACGAAGGTGTTCATGTCGTCGGACATAGCCAGCGACATGCAGTCTCCAATGTGGTTGGTGAAGATGATCTTCTGCTTGCCAGTCTCCAGGTCCCACAGACAGCTGGAGAGGAGAGGACAGAATGAAGGGCACATTCGTGGGTCTCTCTTCTTTGGATGAGGTTTTTTTTATTTGTTTTTTATTAATTTGTTTTTATTTGTTTTAAAAAAAACTGTCACAAGGGAGCGAATCACGGTGCATCATCGTGAAACAGTAAACTCCAGACAGCAGTCTTGATGAAATCCTAAAGTACATAATAAAACTTGACAAATCAAGTAATTTAAGACACAAGAACTCGCCTTGTTGGGATGTTGCATGTGTTTTGAGACATGTTAGAGACAGGAAAAGAGTCAAAATGCAAACATGGTCCCTAAAAACCATTAAAACTCTGTTGCTGGTAGTTTTGTATTTTTACATGTGTTCAATGCACACATACAAAGTGAAAGAACGCTGAGGATGTATATAAAATAAAGTAATCCACGAAGACAGACAGTTGAATGTTATTCCATCTAGTTCATGCAAAACTAGGGAGCCAAAAAAATCTAACATTTCAATGTCTCCCTTTTGGTTTCTAATTTACAGAACACATATGGTAGACTTTAATAAGTGTGTTTTCATTTGTCAGCCACAGCCAGTGGAGCAGTTTTGGATAAAAAAAAAAATAAAAATTGCTTTTCCTCTAAAAAAACATGACTTTTTGCACGTTTCCAATGCAGTTAATTTAGTTAACCATGTAGTGTAGCTGAAGGGAAAAGGACGATGATAAACTCACCAGGTGGTGTCACCGGAGGCTGTCAGGATCTCAGTGTCGCTAAGGAAACGGCAGCAAGACAGGTAACCTGTGTGGCAAATCAACATCTCAGTCTGACCCTACGTCATTTCTTTTGCAACTTCATTTTGATGTTTCCCTCAAACATGTGTCCGGCGAGAGTCAGATCCTCACCTGTGTGTGCGTCCAGCTCCCTCACGGTCTTGGGGCTGGCAGCCTTGATGTTGTACACTGTGCACATGTTGTCCAGACCACCGCTGGCCACCATGTTACCAGAGGGGGCGAAGGCGACGCTCATCACCCAGGCGGACTTTAGTGGCACAGCAACCAACTGGGAAGTGGAAATTGAGTTTATTTGATTTACAGCCTCCTTTACATGTTAGCGTATCAGTGTTTATAGGACACAATTTGAACTAAAATCTAGTATTAGGGACAGGTATAGGGAAAGAAATATCACGTGCACATTATAATTTTACTTTTGCATTTCGAGAATAATGTGAAATTGTCTAGAATGAAGTCGAAATGTCGAAAATAAAGTCAAACTTTCCGTTAGATTTATTCTCAAAACTTTGATCTTGAAATGTCAAGTTTATTCTCGACATTTTGACTTTATTCTCAAAATGAATCCTCATCTGATGATGTTTTTCTTATGCCTGGCATTAATACTGAATATTAATCAACTGAACATTACTGAATGTTCTTGACATTCTTGACAGTGAGCATCAGTCATGATTTAATTCCTGACAAAGTGGAAAGAGAAGCTAAACCATCACTGAACACTTAACTCACTCAAACCCAGACTGCTCAAATTATTTGAGGATTAGAAGCTCAACCAATCACAGGCTCAGTTCAACTCCTTTAACTTTTTTTTTTTCGGAAACGTGAACAAATTCCCTACATTAAATTAGTAAAGAAAGTCACATTTCTTGCAGGTTGTACTGTGTCTTAGCTGCATCGTGCTAAAAGTCTAATGCATGACACAATAGAGTATCTGCACGGATTATTAAACATAGTCGCTCTAAACACGTGAGGCTCCCAGTACAAACACATGGTTTTGCAAGGAGCCTATATCAAAAAGAAATTTGACTTCAATTAATAATTGAGTCTGTGGTTCGAAGTGCAACAATGATAAAGGACAGAGGACACGTTCTGCCTCGCAGCAGTTTAACTGAAGTTAGTTGAAATCAAGCAACTTCAACAAGTAAAGTCACATTTTCTCCAAAAAACGATGTAATTACTGCAGAACGAGTTAATGCTGTGAACCTACAATATAGAGTAAAAACCTGCAGAATGTGTACGTTTGTCTTGTCTTGCATGAGGCCCAGATGTCATCAGTAGTAGTGGACTGTAACTAAGTACATTTACTACTTAAGTGCTGTACTTGAGTACAAATCTGATATGCTTGTACTGTATTTTAACATCCTGCAAGGGAAATATTGTACTTTTCAGTCTGCACATTTATTTTTTTCGCGCACAAAACTAAATCTGAAAGTGAAGTCGACAGATGACAGAAAATTAATTGGCAACTATTTTGATAATCGTTTAAATTATTTCTCATGGCTCCGGCTTCTCAAATGTAAAGATTTGCTGCTTTTCATTTAAAATATTTAAAAGAAACTAGTACATTTTCCTGGTTGGACTTACTTATTCTTGAGTAGCATTTTCAATGCAGGATTTTGTATTTGTACCACAGTATTTTTTTTTTTTTACTGAAGTAAAGTATCTGAGTACTTTCTCCACCACTGGATGTCAACATGTCTGCAGATAAGAATGTTGTGATACAGACCAAATATAGTTTGTGATCTCACCTTGTTCCCTGTGAAGGTGTCCCAGACGAGAAGCTTTCCATCCTGTGATGCACTGACCATTGACCTGTGACAGAGACAAGTTGGACACGTTAAGAATAAAATATTTAACCCAGTAGATCCCATCAATACTGAAATACAACACTTGTCTTGCCTGTTCTAGCAACTGGTAGTACAAATATGATCAAATATTTTATAGCAGTAATCTAATATCTCAGACTGGATACCTGTTTTAAATGTCAGTACATTGGATTTTGAGCTCCATACACTTTGTTGGAGACACATTTACTTCTGACAACGAACAATCTGAGGTGAAGTGTCGCTAGATGCTGAAGCGTCCACATGTTCCACATAAAAAGAGAATTAATGAAAATGTCAATGTCAGCGCAGGAAAACGACACGTGTCGATAATAAAAATACCATTTAGCTGCTTCAGTTTCTGGGTCCTGATATTGTGCATGTCACTGTCACACTGTCATGGCATAAAGTTACTAATAACGCCTGTGCTTATCCTACAAGTTGGAAAAGTCTAGAAGTCTTTAATGGGGAACACCACTTAAAATTAAGAATTCCAATCTTTTATTTCCATGGTATAGGAGAGTTTATAGTTTATACACCAGGTTAGTGTCAAACTGGTGATGTCATCCAGTATAAAGTCTGGAGCTGCTCCATAGACAATGAATGGGACCCACAGATTGTTTTTTTCCTTTTTTTTATACCAGAATGAGCCTTTTTCGATTGTATTGTTCTCAGAAAATGTCCCAATATACCCAGAAGCATCCCCTGGGTGCTCTCAGTGTCATCTGTAACATCGTCCCCAATTCATTGTCTATGGAGCCCCTTTAATGTGCCCCTCCTCTTCCTCACCTGGAGTCAGTGGCCCAGTGCATGGCATAGATTTTAGCCAGGTGACCTTTGAGTGTCTTCCTGAGCTTCAGCTGGACTCGGCCCACATCGGACGCCCCTCCTGCTGCTGCCGACATGCTGCTGTCATTCACAGCCTTACGGGCCGCCTGGTGGCCACACAGGGAATTACAGGAAACAACAGTTTTACTCAAAACAATTCAATGAAGATCAATAATGATTACTAATTACAAGTAAAGCTATAAT
>CALSBV010011203.1:11066-24579 GCA_943590825.1 Bovichtus diacanthus | reverse complement strand
ATAATATAAATATTACATAGATAGATGGACCAGAAACCAATTATTAACTATTGACAAAGTATTAACTATCTATCTAAATCATGCTTAACAAAGTGTTTATTAAACATTTAATGTGCTATTATAATCATCAGCTGCAACTTTATAATAGCCATCCCAATAATGTTTAATAGACGGTTTATGAAAACAATTATTAACCAGTAACAAAGTGTAACAAATATCTGCTCCGTCTATGTGATGTTAATCAATGTTTCACAAAGGATTTGGTATTTTGGTATTTTTGGGTTTACACATCATTTGGTAATCACCGACAAATATTTAATATAGCATATGAAATGTTTTAATGTGTGCAACAGTAAACTTTCAAAATAACACCAATTATAGCGTTACTAATAAGTAATTAATTATGAAATGTAGCATTTAGTAATGATGGTTATTATAAGTGTCACCAGCATAAATGGTATTAGCTAACAATATGACGTTTATTTTAACTATTGTGCCAATTTTGATGTTTTAGAATTTTTCTATGCATCCTTAAAGATGCACAGTTTCTTTACGCTTTAAGAAAATTCTCATCAGATCATCTGAAACTGCACGGTTGCGAAGCAGAAAGCCTGGCGACACATGTTTACACGGGCTATGTTTTGTGTAATCGGGCGTCACAACGCTTCTTTCAACAGGAAGTACTGTGCGTTTCCCGGGAAGCTGCTCACCTCAATCTGTGCACGGAGGCCATCGCACTCCTTTTTCAGTGCATCCATTTCAGCTTTCTCAGCTGCCATGGCGACGGTTGCTCGGGGATGTTACTGACGGAAAAAAGAAACTGTCGCTCTGAAACAGGAAAGAGAGACAAAAAGAGAGCGTGGGAATAAAGAGGAAAAAGACGCTAAAACGTGCTGGTTATGAAAAGCACAGGCAAGTCAGCGCGACGGCTCCTGAAGGAATGGACGTCAGACTATTGTCCAACTGCTGCAGCACATTACGGTACAGATACACAGAGATTTACTGACCAGGCTGTGCATCACTCACTGACCCTGATACTTTGATCTGGAACACTTGGGCTGCTGTTACACCATCAAGTCTAGAGCAAAGATTAGACACATACCTGGCGGCTTTAATCCCCCTCTAAACCAAAGTTGTAATGCTGTTAGCTCTCATAGTAGTCGTACTATGATGTGCAGAGTGTGAATGGAGGGAGAGGTGAGGAGGGAAAAGATGTGGGGAGATGCAAGGACAAAGTGAGGGGGAAAAAACATTCAGGGTGGGAAAGAAATAAAAGAAAAAGAACGATTGCAAAGTGTGCATGTAGGAGAGACAGGGTTGGAAAGAAAAGAAAAGAGGACAGTGGATAAAGGAAAGAAGTGAAGGGGGAGATAAGACCTAGGTGAGACTTTTACAACAAGTGCAGACTCTGACGTTACTCTTTCAATTCTTTAACTCAAGGAATTTATGACCAGCTCATCCTTTGGTGGTTTTTGTCCGTCATTTTCCAGATTAAATCCAACTTTTATGACCTGTTTTAGGTACTTGTTAACTGCCATCAGCTATGTAATGTCAACTCTTTTCTTTTTAGCTTGCACCCAGAGAAATGTACTCAACGATAATATCATTTTCAATCGACAACATCACAATCAGCCAACAGCAAAAGCGAGAAGGGTCAAATGTCCGTGTTTGTGAACCTCTTAATCCTGCTACTAAATGTCCTCGCTGTCTTTTATAACTGACTGCTTCCTTTTACTCCAACATCATTGTTTTATTTCAAGCCCTGCGTGCTGAAGTTCAGTGTATGCGCCTAATACTCTGTAATCGGATACTGACGCCTGACTAATTGAACCCCAATAACCTCTGTGCACCACTAATGATATGATTGTTAATGCTAAATGAACAAGGAACTTTAACCATGCGTTATCTAATGATCTGTAACAGTTTCCACCCTTGCTCATATTATTATTATTATACATTACTCATTTTAGATTTGAAAATGAACCATCAGTTAATTGTGAACTCAGCTTTCAAGCAGAAATGTCAAATATTCCCGGGTTCCAGCGTCTCAAATGTGAGGATTTGCAGTTTGTTTTTGTTTTATATCATCGTATAATTGACATCTTTAGGTTTTTTTAATATTCAGTGGACAAACCAAGTGTCATTTTATAGACTTAACAATTATTGGTGGATAAAAGAAATCAATCAACATAAAAGATCAATTTAAAGAGCTGAATATTAAGGCCTACGTGCGGCGCAGGTAGCAGCTTGAATCATCAGGATGCAGGATGGAGAGTGGAGGATATGGGAGGGGCAGTGGTGGTGCTGGTAGCGGTGGGTGGAGTTGGCGTTGGTGGCTACAGGGCTTTAAATCCTGGGCAGGAGATCTTAAGGGGAAGCTTTACCGGTGAAATCTCCTGTCATCCGATTACTGACTGCTCTTTACCTCGGGATCAGAGAGAGAAGGAGGGAGGGTGATGTAGACGGTGGGAGACGTGGAGGGTTTGTTATAGTCAAACATCAGCAGCTCCTCCTCTACTGTCCCCTTCTCTTATTCAACGTTAGTGATGGCACAGTGGTGCCCTCGCGCTCTCAAGTCAAACCAATTCGTATAGCTAAAAACAACTGAAAACAATTGAAAAAGTGTGTCAGTAAAGACGAAAACACGATTTGCAATAGCAACCCAAGCAATATCACAGCTGCAGCATCGAAATCTGCCGACTAAGTGAGCTGGATGAGGTTTGGCCTTGTGATAGGTCAGCCTGCAGCTTACTGCTGCCACACCTGAGGCACCAATCCTCTTTGGCAGCGTCGCTACAATCCAAAGATCACCTTCAAAGGGTTTAAGGAATCATTACTTTGCATGCATCGTACACAGGACTGGTTCTATGACTCTCACGAAAACCGACGCTTTTGCATGCCTTTAAAAAAATATCAGGAGAGGGTGTAGTAGCCTTGAGCGCTGGATTTTATAAAACCACTCAGAAGTGAACATTGGCGGAAAGTTCATGCTTCTCCAAAATCACACTGCAAATGCACAAACTGCAGCTGCAGCTACATTTCATGGCTTGCGGGCAGCCATGTGGAAGAAAAATAATGGCAATAATAAGGCAAGTTTCCCATCATTTCTCTGTGTTGCACACTGAAACTAAAGTCCACTTCCTGTTTTCATTTCATTCAAATTTCACAAAAACAAAAATCCACAAAATGTCACAAAGTAAGATGATGCAGCTTCACAGTGTTTCGCCACAGCTCCAAACCTTCTCCAACAGCAGAGGTAGCACCTAGAGAGAGTGCAACTACGGAAGCAGAGAAGAAGAAACTCACCTTTTCCACACACAACGTGGTTCCTTCTCTTCTCCTGCACCTGTGCAGCTCCTGGTCCTAGACACCTCCGGCTCCGCGTTCCCCTTTGAGCTCTCTTAGATTCCACAATCCCAGGGTGCACAACCTGCTCGCTGGCTCCTCTGACGCTCTCCCCCGGCAGACTGATAGCAGCTTACTTGTGAGAAACTCTCTCTTTCTCTCTCCCTTCCTCCACAGTGAAGAACAGATGAGGATTGGAGGGGATGAAGGAGATAAGGGATGAAGGGATAAAGCTCAAAGATGGAAATAGAGAGGGAAGGAGAGGGAGAGAGACAGGGAGAGGGAGCGTGGCGAGAGGAGGTAGGTAAACCGATTGGAGGGAGAAAATCAGGTTATGAGGTCAAAAGACAAGAGCAGGTGAAGAAATGAAAGAAGAAGGCAGGAAGAGAAAGGGAACAGGTGCAGATGAAATGTGAGAATATGAGAGAAGAGAAAAAGATTGTGGAGGTTTGCAAAAAAAAAAGAAAATGACACCTGTTGCACAGAAAATGAAGGCAGGGAAGAAAACACGCTCATATTTAAAGGCAAAACAATGTGCTGTTATTTTGTGCTACGAGCAACACGTTTTAATGAACTTTAGGTGCAATGACAGCAAACTAAGCGGCAGAACAAAGTAAAAATGCAAAATTCCAACAACTTCTAATCATTTTAAGGAAGCACGTCAAATCAGCAGCCTCTTGTTCGTAAATGTGAGAGATTATTTTTCTTTCTTTGGTTCATTTGATTTCAGGACGTGTCCCCAGTGTCTTGTGATAACAGATGATATTGTGCTCTGATTCCTGGCATTGCACTGCATGTTTTCTGTCAGGGTGCAGGAGCGGGGATGGATAGCCTGGGGCGGAGGTTGACATGGGTGAATTGGTTTGTCAGAGCTAATGAGCTAAACCCGGTTAATCAGGGTCTAATGGGATATCCGGGGATGGGGAATCTCGTTAGGGAATTAGAGCAGGTCAGGCTAAACGTGCGTCACACCTGACACACAGCGAAGGCAAGTGGATCAAGAGTCAAACGCAGAGTTTTGCCCTAAAAAATGAGACGAGGAGTGTTTGAGAAATGTGACAGCTGCTCTGTTGAACTATAGTTGAAGATTGAGAGAGACGGGGGGGGGAATGTTTCCTTACCTCGTAAATCATGTTCACTTTGGACATCATTTCTTCTCCAGAATGCCAGAATGGGTATATGAAACGATCGATCGCAGGAGGTCAGGTGTATTTTCAGGACAGGAGGGAGGTTTTGGGTCGAGCCATGACAGGAAGGAGAGCAGGTATTGTTCTCCAATAAGAGATGATCTCGTTTGGTCCGCCCCCCCCACCTTGAAATCCTGTAATCAGACTTGTGTGCTTGAGGGGAGATTTCCTTTTTTTTTTCATCTTGTAGGAAAGGTGGGCCGTTGGGAAGTCCACGGAGTTAATGATCAGTGGGATATTATTGATATCTCCACAGAAATAGTGTCTCATCGGTATTTCTTTAGAGAGTTCAGAGGTCAGGGTCAGCGACACAGCGGCATCACGGAGCTGGTAGAGATCCAGTGTCTTTCCCAAGGACACTACAGCAAGTTAAAAGATGATCTATCTCGTAATGGAGCCTGTTAACCTGCCAACAGTTTTACCATCATAAAATCACAATGCATAATGTAATATCGTAAATATTTTACTACTATAGACTATAAAACATCATACAGGAAATTAGTGGAATCAATATTCTGTCAATAACTTTGCTTAATATATAAGTTTCATTCCTTTCAATTTCATTCCAAGTGAGGAATGATAGAACTTATAAACACCGGATTCGTTAGTATTTTGACTGAGTTGGATGAATGTACTGCTAACAGGTCACTCAAGTCCTTAGATTAAGTGGCCCCTCCCTCCCCCCGCTTGCTTGGAAGACACCGATCTTTGAACTCGACCTTCATTTCGATCTCAACTACACATCTGTAAAGTCCTGTGACTGCATCTCTCACAGTTGCGACGCTACCGCGGTGGAAACATCTGTGTGTTTTGCAACTACACCAGCGGCTTGTAACTATATACCGCCACTGATAAACAAACCCTTATATGCATATAGAGAGACTTCATAGTGGGAGACATGACATGACACCTGACATGTTATCAGTTTAAGACGCTGATGGTAATAATTTCAGCTTGTGTGTGTGTCATCATGGCGAAATATAACACTCACTTAACGCCCCTGGCCAGATTTAGCATCGTGGTTGGTGTAATCCTATCGCAAGATGGTCTCTGGTTTTGAGTTGTGAAATATCTGTCTCTTTAGCTTCTGAAGGCTGAAACGCAGGTTCAGCAGCTCGTCTCTAACTGTGTCCGTCCGCTGTCTTCAGCTTCTGCTGAGCAGGAACATGTTTTGCTGCTCGATGCTTCTGAAAACAGGTTTGTTGAGAGCGTAGAAAGTGAACCAACATATTTAAAGCTGTGGGTTGGACCATCAAAGCAAAGAGCTGAAAGACACTAACATGCTCTTTGGAATTGGGGGGGGGGGGGGTTGATGGTTGTCTGTCTGTCTGTGGTCTTGTTCAGCTCTAATCATAGCACAGACACGACACTAACACATCCAGAGGGAGAGGTTTGATTTTGCGCGTCACAGGTTGGTGAAGAGCTCACATGACAGTCGTTGCTTCAGTGTTTGGCAGAGGATTATGAAACATGCTCGGTAAGCGTTTCATCGAGAGTGAGGAGCAGACACGTGAAACAGAATTGCTAAATAAAAAAGGTATTTTGAAACGTAATATATAAATGAAGAGTAAGAAATATATTTAAGCCCTAATTTTAATTCTACTTCAAAACGTTTGCTGTGACTTGTGGCAAAAAACGTAATATGTTTTTCCAAACACACGTCAGAGACGCAGAGATGCAAATGAATGCTTTTTCATTGACGCCCCTCTATTTTCGTACTGGTACAACTACATTTTTAAGACAGATTCGAGGCCTGGGGTGTGATGACATTTGCTGAACAACTCACTGACAAAGTCAAGGTCAAGAGATACGAGGAATGAGTTCTGCAGTTTAGTGTTTGTCCTCATCAGGACTCTGAAACCTCTCAAGTGATCTTCAGCCAACATGCGAGCGTTCAAAGAGAAATGTGACAACCTGCCAGTTGTCTTGCTTAAGACGTGAAAACACTTGGGAAATGTTGACCTCTCTGCTCGGCCTCAGGTAATTTAGCCTAGTTACTATGCCGCAGCTCTAAACCACAAGTCTCTTCCTCATTGGTTGAATATCCTGCTAATCTGGCGTTTGCTCTCATGCTGAGATCACCAGTGAAGTTAGGTGGCCTCCTCTAATGGGAACTTTTAGAATAAGCCTCATCTTGCGGCGTGTCTTTTTTTAGTAATTGATGCAATAGGTTTTTGGCTCAGGTCTGGTGACGCCATACAGCGACATCACTGCTACGCTGCCCTGGTTGGCTGTGTGGTTCAGCCATAAACCAAACACACAGGTTTAATGCCGGCGAGGTCCGTTATGAATCATGTGTTTGTGTCAAAGGCACTGAAGCCTGAAAGTTACCTGCTGCTCAAGTTTGTTTTTAGCTTTCAGGCATTGAATATTGTGTAAAATATATTAAATATGTAGAATATACTCTTTATATGTGTTCAGAATTAGTATACTCATTCGCCATTTAAAGGGAAAACGCTATCGATTGTCATTTTAGGCAGTTTCAGCCACCAAAATAATACGCTGCTTTTTAGGTTTCATATTTGTGCTTCTGTACTTTGAGTACACGTATGTGTGTGAATGTAAAGACACACACTCCACTCTTCACTTCTTCTATGAAATGTCATGCACTGGTACTATAACTTAGCGCAATAAATAAGACTAAAGGACAGAAGCGTAATATGTAATGCATAAGTCATGGTTTGTCATTTGTGTTTACATGCCTGCAACTTTAGATTTTTTTAATTATTATTTTAGCTCATTTCACCAAAACCTGTGTCATCGACTGATGTGAAATGTCTTTTTTGATTTATATAAACCAGATGTTTTTCTAATTAGATTTTCAATTTTTAATTAAAAAAATGATTTTACGCTACTGCTCTCCTTGGATTTAAACCCACATCTCCACATCCTTGCATTCTTCACCTGGGTGCTTTCTCACTTCACTTTCTTTAATCTTTTTTTTGTCACAGAGGCTTTTGCGATCTCATCAGAACTCCATATTTGCTTATTGTCTGTGTGAGAGCTGCTGCAGATTAAAATCTCAGCTGTTTAAGAGTCAGATTGGGCAACACAGAGGTTGTGACGTCAAATCCCACAACGTTATATTTGTTAACAGTTCTCAAAGCACAGTTTTCACATTAAAGACCAATACAGGAAGGGGATCTTTTCAATGGCATGATTGCAGCATGCAGAGATAATTTTATTGTACATACTGGCATCTGACTATTGTTTAATTTCCTTGCATAAATGCACATTCTGACTATTTTTGAATGTAATTGATAAACACACCTTCTCAAATCATGGATCCTAAAATAAAGAGTGCATATAGTTGACATTTTACATGATTGTAATAAAATGATGTATCTTATTTCAGAGAAGGGAGACAGTAAAGACTAAGTTATTTGAGCACTACTTCATTAGTTTTCATTAGTGATCACTTGAGGTTTTCATCAATTTTGCTGGGTTTCTGAAACTGAAAATTGGTCCGTTGTTTGATTTGTTGATGGGACATATTACACAGTGTTAGTAGAGAGCCTGTGTGTTTCTCCTTCCCCTCTCTCTCACTAAGTGTCGGCCTGTAATCCGGGCTAATGAGCTGTGACAGAAGAGGGCTAGCTGACTTCCCGATAACTCCCTGTGGTAACGAGCTCAGGAGGGAAGGAGTGCAAACCGCGCACACAACAAACCCTCTCCATGTGCGACTTCTTCATTCAGGGACACTCTTAGGGGGGATTTGAGATTTGTTTGGTATAACTCTAGTCTAATCAATAAAGGGGAAACCCACCGAATAAACTTTATTTGAGAATAAAACCAGATATCTACGAGAAAAGCCAAAGTTAAAAAAGTTTGTTTTTGTCAGCTCTTTTACTTTGTGTATGTTTGTACTGCTGCTGTGTATTTTGTTGTACCCCCAACAAATACATGTATATCTTTGAAAAACTAAAGTTGCATTTGATTAGATCTCTCTGTAAAAATGTTGAATACAAATCATATAATTCCCTGTGGGCGACGATGCTGCTTGAAGGTAGAAAAGCTCAAAGTTTTCTCATAAATGTTGTTTTCAGAGACTTTCTTGTTATGATCTCATGCAAATGCATTTTTTTTTGAGAACAGTATCTGGAAGAGAGTCAATCAGAAGGTTAGCTAAAGTTTACTTTTGTTTTTTATCTTTTTACCTTAAATGTGTCAAAGCCTTATTTATTTTATTTTTTTACATACAATAATTTCTGAAGTCTGTTGAACCTGTAAATGTCTGTGTGATTCAAAAAAAAAAAAAAAAAAAAAAAAAAAAATACTTCTATTACTACTTTTCTGGACCAAAACTCAGCAGGACATGCATTCATCATGAATAATATAAGAAATAATATCTTTGAAGGTGCAGACCCTCATACAGTCAGCAGTCGTTTGCTTGTGTCAGCAGTGCCACCTGCTGCTGGGCAACAAGGGTGAGAGGAGATATTACAAATCATGTTTCATTTGTTTAATGAAGTCACACTTAAATGATCATCACGGGATTATTTATTTCCCAATGTGTTTTCTATTTAATATAGGCTATTTTGGAGTTTCATATGAAGCAGTTAACTGAAGCTACATGTACGGTGACTGAGAAACGAGCTATGAAAACATGTAAATAGAAAAAAAGACACAAAATAAAACATGTTCATTTTGACAACACACACATCACATGGAGTCTTTTTATTTACTGTATTATTACCATGTTCATTAGTTGTTGGTGTTTAGAGTTACTATTCCAACTAACTTGTAGCTTTATATAAACGCATGTGTGTCCTTCATTTGTGTAGAACTAGAATGAGTGACAGACTGCAGAATAAATGTAAATGTGTGAGTGTGTGAGCTTAATACCCCAAACAAACAACTGTAGAACAGGAGAGAAAGACACAGAGAAATAAATACTAAAGCAATACTTATCAAAAAATGGGCAAAAAACACTGAACAATAACTTTTTTTTTTAAAAAGTAGGAAAATGTACTCTACATATACTGTTTACATGTGTGAGGTGAACATTGTGCAAGTAGTGCAACGTTAAATACAAATTGTACTGTGCAAAAAGCACTAACAAAGAGAAGTTTTTCCTTTTTCACACGGATACCAGCATCATAGGCGTCTACAAAAAACAAAAAAATCGTTTTTTTGTTTCGTTATAATGACTAAAAATCAGCTGTCACATTAAACCCAATAGATATTTTGTCTACTAGGGGGAAGAACAACAAGCATTGACTTCTAATCAAGGTACACAGTAGATATGGTGCACTAGTTTGCAAACAGTTGCTTATTTACGCGTCTGGTTGACACAGAGCAACATTTAGATTTGTGTTTGTTTGTCGAGTTCGAATACTTCATGAGGTATAAAGAATGGGACAAGTAAGTACATCTTTATCATTTATTTACAAGATCCACAGAACACATTTCTGCATAATTTCAAATATTTGATTTCATGTTGCATTTAAAAAGACTTAAAAAAAAAGAAGAAAAAAAACTTTCATATCTAAAAGTGCATCAAATTCAAACAGATCATTCCTACTGAAGTGAACACATTACATCACACAATCACACTCATGCACAAATAATAAGGACACTTGTGTTATGGACACTTAATATAAAATCTATTATCAATTATAAACACTATTCAGTTTAAAAAAAACATTTCACATGCAAAAAAAAAAGAAAATCAATGAGAACATTAATTGTTATCTTGAATCCCTGGTCTATTAAACAAAAAACAATCATATAAGAAATATGATTATTATTATTATTTATGTGGTAAATGGCACCGATACATATGTAACCCCTTTGTAAACATAAAGTCGTAGAAACACCACTGCCCCCCCCCAAGCCTTCTGTTTTCTACTTTCTATACAGTAATACATTCTATTACAGGTGATTTATTATCAGTAGAACATTCAATTATAATCTGATACTCCTGATACTTGATTATAGATCATTTTAGCATCTTTTTAGTAAATTATTAACAATATGGCATGATATGATATTCATCGTAAGGTCATTGAGGAAGAAAAGGGAATATGTTAAGGTTAAAAACAGTATGAAAGTGTCATAAAAGTACAGTAACTTTAGTTTTCTTCCATTCCATCCGGTTTCTTTCCTCCATTTGAAGGACTTTCTTCCCAGAGTCGCGGACGGATCGGAGAATAAAGTCGGAAAGAGAAAAGTCTAAAATACCAGTTGTTTAATTTCATCTGACTGATGGTACGTTCATCCTGTCAACCTGTGAACTTCAATATCTGACTGAATTGTGTCAGATCCAAAGAAGATTCTAAGCTGCGCTCATGCAGCTGACAAACTACTGGCTGGTCAGCGTGTTTTCCTCCGACGATCGGAGCGCTGTGTCAGTGCGGTGTGGCGGTGCTGGCACCAGCGACCATCTCTTTCTCACAGATGAAGGGCAAGTACATGTTGCAGGGAGCGTCGTACCAGCTCCGAATCGGCACTCGCTCCAACACCTGTGTTTTCACAATGTAGCCACAGTCCTCGTCGATGTGGTTGTTGGGCTCGCCGTCCTCCCAAAAACTAGTTAGTAGAGAGAAAGCAAGAGAAAAATCACTTTGGTCAACAATACATCTAAAGTCGTCCATACACATAAACACTTATGCGTTATTGTGTTCATATGGGATCATTATGCGGCTCGTGATTTACATCCGTATGCAAGTAGTGTGGCTATTATATAGCAACGTGGAAAGCAAAGATGTGGAGGTCGGGGTGGTGGATAGGTGGGCAGTGCGTCAACTTTAATGCTGGAGACTGGACTTCCTGCCAATGAGGGGGGGACAAAAAACACAGCAAATCCACTAAATTCAACGTTCATCTGTCCAGAAAAGCTGTCTGGAGATAAACAGAAAAGATGCAGATGGCGTAAAAAGTGGTTCAAGGTTCAACGATAAAGGTTATATAATACAATGAATGTCAAAACACAGCAACATTTGTGCAGAGCTGAGTCAGAACAACATGAAGAAAATAAAAAACAGGAACAGAGGAAAGGAGGAACTGTACGGGGCAAAAGAGGAATGACGAAAGGTTTGTCAATTTCGAAATGAGGAAGAGAAATTAGATGATTATTAGAAAATCTGTTGAGTTGGCAGCAGATGAAAAAAGAAAAAGTCAGAAAAACAAAAAAGATACTGGAGGACAAAATATTAACAACAGCGACAGACTAGAAGATGAAGATTGTGTTGCGTTTTTAAAGCAAACATATATCTTTCCACAGTTCCCTCTTTGGCTCGGACACATTTGTTTTTCCTCAGAGGTCAGAGGTCAGGGTCACCTGCAGTGCAGCGCCCCGCAGCAGTTTAACAGCAGTTACATAAACGCTGCTCAGAGCTGCTGTTTGCAGCAAGAGCAGGCACACGTGATCCTGGCCTCCCTCCAGCTGTTACCTCACATCTGGAACGCTGAGGACCTTTAACTCTGTACTGACTGTCCTTTTTATTGTTTCTGTCCTTATTCAAATGTTCAAATCCGAATATTCAATTTTCTATGAGTATAACAGAGAAAGGTAGGAGGTTGGTCATTGAGAGAGGGGGAGATGTAATATGTAATCATGTAATATGCTTTAAAAAAAAAGGCACAATAACTACGATTTTCCCCTGTAAAAACAACATTCAAAGTTGACCCATCCTCCCCCGCTCAACGAGGGTTTCGGTGCTCGCGAGGGTAAAAGCCGACCCGTCATTCTCGTTTTTGTCCGCCATTTCCGTGGCTTCCTCTTGGATGTGTGCTTACAATCTGTCACCTGGACGCTATGTTTTTATAGAAGGTAGATGCCCAGAAACGTCCTGAAGACAGCAAAAGGGCAGCAGGGATGATTGAGAGGGATTCTTTTTGTAGGAGGATGAAACCCTGTTCAACAAGCGCCAATCACGGCGTGAAGTTGATGTGAATGCTGGATCGTCGGTTTCAGAAAGTGTGGACGAGCAATAAATACCACATTGTTTTCAAACCAACAATAGTGTTGGTTTTTCTTCCTTTGAGTATTTCCCTCTAAAAATGTTCTGCCAATGTTCTGCCTTTCCAGCGAAACAGGAAGTATTGGACTTCCCTCCTTTGCGACCGCCGGCTGCATCTTCCCTCGGGACACCTGGCCAACACACTCTTAACCAGGCCAACAACTGCAGTCCATTTGCAGCTCACAGGCCAAAACCTGTGCCAAAGTCTGAAGGTATGCGAAGAGGTCAGTGATCAACAGAGGTCCAATGGTCAGTCAATCTGCTTGTGGGTGTTTGTCCAAATATGTGTTTATCACAGACAGTCTGGAGCCACAGGAGTGAACTCACAGGTTGGGCTAAAATGAGCTGTTTATCGTGCCTCCATTTATCCACCAACAAAGTCTTCGTCCTCCGCAAGGCTACATTTCATGTCCTGTATCGTCTCATATTAAATGATTGTACACTTTTGTATGTTTTGCAGGTGGTTTTAGGGTGTTGTTTTCATGACTTGCTCATCCTCCTCCTTAAGTTCCTCTTGTTGTTGTGAATATTAGCATTAAACTATTTGTATAATATCCACACAGTTTGGGTGATTGATTTATATATATTTAGAAAATCCTCTTCTGCATGTTTTGTTCTCTGTGCATAAGAAAACAGAAATTGACCAAAGTGAATATGTAAAGTGGTTGTGTAGACTGCATAGTGATGTTCCCAAATCCTGAAAAACTATCTCAATCTTGTGAGAGCTTTTAGTATAGAGTTTAAAAACCACATTCTTCCCCAAAAAATAACCTGAATTAGGTCAAACGTTCATCTACGAGCGGCCTGATGAATGTCTTTCAAAATGTGAACCTACTGTTTTAAGACTGATTCAGAGAAGTAAGAAAACATTTGTTAATATGCAAATAACCTAAAATCTCAACAGTATGTTGTGTGGTTCGCCTCATATGTTGAGAGAAGGATGGTAGTTTAAAAAAACAACAACTATATAATATCCTTGTTTGTATAAGATTTCTTTTTTTTTGAACGCGGACGTCT
>CALSBV010011200.1:26963241-26975944 GCA_943590825.1 Bovichtus diacanthus | reverse complement strand
GTGTGTGTGTGTGTGTGTGTGTGTGTGTGTGTGTGCGTGTGTGCGTGTGTGCGTGTGTGCGTGTGTGCGTGTGTGCGTGTGTGCGTGTGTGCGTGCGTGCGTGCGCAATTCAATATTATAATTTAATTTAACTATTTATGTATGTATATATGTATTTATAGTACTTATTTTATTTTTTTTGTTATTTATTGTCTTTTGTATTTCCTTTCATAGTATTTGATAGTACCTCCCATTTACAATGTTGAACACTTTGTGATTGTCATGAAATGGAAATTTGTTTTGATTATTTGAGTCATTTGAAAAACAAAAGAGAGTTTCTTGCAGAGTGACCTTTATCTTTATGAGTCATTTTTCTGGTCTTGTTGTGGATTCACCTTCAGATGGATCCACTTCCTCAGTCCACCTATAAACCCCTACCAGCAGTGCCGAAGGAGGCCCTTGGAACGGGTGCTAACAAGTTTCTTTATTATGTGTGCAAAGAGCCTGGTCTTCCTTGGGTGAAGCTCCCTTCAGTCAGTCCTGCACAGATCACTGCTGCTCGCCTGATCCGTAAAGTCTCCACTGGGAGGCTGCACGCCCCAGTTGTCAGCTACCCGCCTTTCCCTGGGAATGAAGCCAACTACCTAAGAGCACAAATCGCTCGGATCTCAGCTGGCACACAGGTCAGCCCCCAGGGCTTCTTTCAGGCTGGGGAGGAGGAAGGTGATGAGGAAGACGAGGCACCCCGGGACAGCTACGAAGTGAATCCTGACTTTGAGGGCGTTCCAGTTGCTGACATGGCTGAGTCTTTGTCCTCCTGGGTGCATCATGTTCAGCACATCCTGCAGCAGGCAAGTCTGATGGAAGAAGGTGCATGGACCGTTCTCTCCGTGCTGATGTAATGTGTGAATATGGATCGCTTTAGGGCCGCTGTACCTGGGTGAACCTAGCTGCGAAACCAGGAGAAGACTCTAATGAGGAAGGAGAGGCTGAAGAGAAGGAAGAGGAGCCTGATGAGCCTGAGCCAGAAGTTGGACCTCCTCTGCTCACCCCCCTCTCCCAAGATGCAGGTCAGTCTTTGACTTTGGATGTTTTCCTGCCAAACCAGTAATGGGTTCAAAAGGTAACCAAGGATGTTTTTGTCCACTGGGGATCGGTTGACTTGTTGCCTTCACTTTTTAAAGTAGCTTTCAAATCCAAAATCCCAAACTTTCCCTACAGGCTCCTACTCTATTCTCACCATGCAGCCACATAGAGAAGGTTTTAGCCTACAGGCGACAGAGTGGTTAGCAAAATGGTACAATATATATAGAAAGTTTTGCTACTATCATAAACATTGTTAATCGACTGGCTTTGAAGCTGATGTTGCTCCTCGATCCTTTCGGTGTCCTCTGTCTGTCTATAATTCTTTTAAAGGAATGTTGTTTCTGTGGTTACCATGTTCACAATTTACATAATCAAATATTTTGTGTGAACACCATTGTAAATGAAAGCACAATTTCCATTTTTTTATGTAAAGCCTGAGAACCAATTTCATCTTAATGCAATTCTTGCTATATTGATAAGAGTGCATCTAAATAAAATAGCATGCAGAGTTTTCTATTTCTTTGGTGGATGAACCAATGACTTCATTGTGCCTCCCTTTTCTGAAACCAAACCTATGTTCTTGAAAACAGCTGAGTGTTTTTAATATCCTCAGAAATGTTCAACACTCCTCCCTGGACCTCCAAGGTGTCCTCCACTCTCACCTCTCAGCATGCAGTAGCTGTGCTGCGTTCTAACCTCTGGCCAGGGGCATATGCATACGCTTGTGGCAAGTAAGTGAAACAATAAGAATACCCTTACTTCCTGTGTTTGATTTCTCACAGTATCCTGAAGGCAATGTTGCAGTTTACAAAGTTCACAAGCTATGTCCTGTCTCTTAATTTAGGAAGTTCGAGAACATTTATGTTGGATGGGGTCTGAAGCATGCAGGGGAAGGGTACATCCCAGCTGTCCCCCCACTAGCACAGAGAGAATATCCCAGTGGACCGGAAATCACAGAGGCCCTGGACCCATCGGTGGAGGAGGAGCAGGTGCTGAAAGAAGCTTTAGAGGAGCAGCAAGCTGCCCAGGAGGAGATGGAGGACACAGACGAACAGGAGGAGGAAGATGACGACTGAGAACAGTCACACATTTTACAGTTCTACCTTTTATCTTTTATGTATTTATATGCAAGTAAATGGCCAAATAAATCATTTCACTCGGCAACATGGCTTGATATTGTTAATGCAGGTAAGAAGAAGCAAGTAAACATAGATGTTAATTGTAGGAGCCAAAATGCTAAGTTTATCATTAATTTGATTTGGTGAAATATGTGTAAAAACGATAAATGTTGGAAATGGAAATAGTCAAGATTTTATGTTAATTGGTTATTGACGGCACGTGTAGTGCGGACGCCACTTCCCTTCTGAACAATCAGCTGTAATTGATTGAAGCGGTGATGTTTCAGCTGGTATATAACAGAGAGTTGTCAGTATGACGGCGTCTTTTTGGTTTGAGAGCAAACGGTTTTTTGACCACTACGCTCTGCTACACTACACCTGCTTCATCTGGTAAGAGACTCATTTATTATATAGAAAAGGAAGAAAACGTTTAAAGATGGAATCTGAATGAGAAAATAAAATAAAAGTGACAAAACAAAGAAACCAGTGAACTGTGTGATGTTTGAGCGTGTCAACCCAGGCTCATTCCAAAGGACAGGAAGGAGCAAATACGATGCGTGAAAATTGCTCTTATATTAATAATGCAGGTTTCAAACCTTTGAGAAATATCGGCTTTTGCAAATGTTTAATGTTTTGAGGGAAATGCACTCAACATGTTTGTTAGACCTCAAGGACACACAATGTGTGTTGGTGTGAAACACTGTTTGCATGACGGGCACCTGTAATATTACAATACAAAGAAAAGACACTAATTAATCCATTTAGTGTGAGCTTTTCTGATCACCATCCAAAGATGTTGGTATTACATTGACACCAAATATATGCTAACTTGGGCATAACAACGCCTTGGAAGACTTTCCTCAGGTCTTATTTATGACGTCTGATATTTCTGAAAATGAAATGTGTAGTAACAGCCCTTCACATCAGTTAGAGACAATACGAACATCCCGGATTACAACGTATAGGTTGGTGGTCGAAACAAGAATCTGGTGTGGACTGGACTGGACCACCGGAGTATTACACTGTTACTGATGAGCAGGCTGGACACACACACACACACACACACACACACACACACACACACACACACACACACACACACACACACGTATGTAGTATTGCTTTCAGTGAATGCATGGACTTTACATGTGGAGACTTTGTGTTTCAAACACAGATTATATGTTTTCATAGTTTTCTTATTATTAGCATAGCATTTATTCATTCCATGGACGTATTAAGAAAAACATGAATGTTTTTAACAACACTTATGTAACAAAAAGAATCAGGTAAATGTTCTAATAGTTCTTATCTTGCAGAATAGTCCCGATTATCTAAAAGGTAAACTGCATATATGTTACTGTAATATGAGAAACCATAATTCATTGGTTAAAAATCATCAAAGAAGACCTTAAATAAACAAACCAGATTTTCATTTCATCACAATGAAAGTGGATGGAATGGAAAGCAATCATTATTACATTACATTACAGTTCATTTAGCTGACACTTTTGTCCAAAGCGACTTACAATAAGTGCAAACAATCATGAGGATACGACTCTAAACAGTGAGAATCTTGCAAGTACATAAGCTTCAAACAGGTGAAATCATACAAGTGCAGAACAATAGCTTAAAATAAGCCAAACCAAAGTAAGAGCAACAAAGAGAAGCAATAGAATAAAATTCAACCATTAGCTTTTTTTATTTAATTTTTTTTATTGACCGAGGTGCAGTCGAAACAGGTGAGTTTTCAGTCTTCGACGGAAGGTGTGAAGACTTTCAGCTGACCTGACATCAATGGGGAGCTCGTTCCACCATTTAGGGGCCAGGATAGCAAACAGACGGGTTTTGTTTGAGGGGGATCTGGGTCCCACTCAGAGTCTTGAAGCAGATTGGGGCAGCCAGTGTGGGAGAACTGGGGGAGGTTGAAGACACATGTAGGAAGTCCAGCAGGAGGGAGATGCAGGAGTCAAGACGTGAGATAACGAGGGCCTGGACCAGAACCTGCGTTGCCTTCTGAGTCAGAAGGGGACGTATCCTCCTGATGTTGTAGAGAGTGTCTGCAGGAGCGGGCTGTAGCAGTGATGCTGGTGGTGAAGGACAGTTGGTCGTCCAGCGTCACACCCAGATTCCTTGGGGTCCGAGTCGGGGAAACAACCGAGGTACCGATGTTGATGGTGAGGTCTTGGATGGGAGAGTCCTTCCCCGGAAGGTAGAGCAGTTCAGTCTTGTCAAGGTTGAGTTTCAAGTGATGTGCGGCTATCCACTGAGAGATATCAGCCAGACAAGCCGAGATGCGTGCCTCAATCACTGTATAAGAAAGGAAATGCAAAATAGAAAAGGACAAGGACAAAAAAGAAAATAAATTAAATGAAATACCAGAAATAAATAAATACTATTAAAAAAGAGCAGATTGAATTCCAGTTATTTTCAAACATGTAATAATATTTTATTGTGCATAGACTATTTTTGCTTTTTATGAAAATTTAGAGCATTTGTAAAATATCATCCCAATACAATGAAATTAATCTTGTTGTCTTTACATGCTAAATATATTGTGAAATCTTCAACAGAAAGCTTAAAATGTTCTTTATAATGTTGGAAATGACAACAAAAATCGGGCCAAAAGTTGGCGATGATGTTTTGGGTTATTGTAACCTTTTTTTAAATGACTATATACGTTCTTTATTATGGTTATTGTAACTTGCTTGGTTAAACCAAATATGCTCTCTAACAAGTTAGCAACCCTGACATTTTCTGAATCCTCATAGGTTTCTGTTACACGGGTTGATTGACAGTTTTGCTGGCTAGCTAAACAGAGTAAATTATGGCTTAAAGTTTACAAGTGAGAGAAGGTAAGGAGATGGTTGATGAAAGAGAAAACTGCGGGGCGAGAGCTCTATGTGGATGGCATGGGGAGACTAGCTCTGAATGGGCCGGAGAGTCACATGAACACGAGGTTGAGGATAGTGTGGAGGTTAGTCAGGAGGACAACGAAGGAACAAGAGTGGAATGAGGGAATTCTTTTGTAGGAGCGAAAATTATGACTAGCCTTATGGAAGGAAGTGATGAAACTGGTATTATCTTAAAATTAATTTAAGATAATACTCACATTTAACGAGAGAATGGAATGCACTCTGAGCCCGGTGAAGCTAACTACGATATTAAAAAATGAAGTCGGAGAGATAGAAATGGCAAAAGTTTTGAGAGATGGGAATCTGTTGATCATATGTAGAAGTGTAGTTCAGGGGGAGAGAGCATATAAGACGAAGCAGGTAGAAAAGCATAAAGTGATAAGTGCAAGCCATGTGGAGAAGGGGAGCAGGTTGCATCAGTGATTTGGAGAATACCGGTTGAGGTCACCATTGATGAAATAAAGGCAAATCTGAAAGGTGGAACCTTGAAGGAGGCATGAACATTGAAAGGACAGACAGCAAAACATTTATATTGCTGGAATTTGAGGACGAAATTCTCCCAAAGATAGTGGTACTGGGATACATGACCTACACTGGGAGGGAGTATGTTCCAAAACCTATAAGATGCTTTAACCGTTTGGTCCTACTGCTGTGACTTGTAAAAGAAGAAGAAGGTGCGCTAGATGTAGGGAGGAAAGCTAAAGACATAATCAAAGTGTCTGTGAGAAACAGCCATTACAACCTTGAACATAACCCAGACGCAATGTTCAATATTCTCAAACAGCACTTTGGTGAAGTCTTCTCCTCTATTCGACGTCTATGCCACTTTGCCAAGCACTCGTGTGGCTTCATGAACCTATGGAGCATGTTGTCGACTGTCTACATCAGAGACACTATCACTGTGTGTTTTGGTGCATTTGAGGATGTAGAAATATGTATATGGGCCCAATATACAGTATTACTCTATTTGTTTAAGAGTGTCTTGACTAGGAGTTACTCACACCTTTTTACAAAGTCTCCTCGAGCTTTCATATAAAAATCAAACTTTGTTATATGTATTTGTTTAATAGTAATGTTTTATGTAATTCAAGAATTCTAAAAATATATATATTATTTTTATGTGACAATTGAATTTCGTGGGGGTGAGATGTGCTTCTTGCATGTTACATTAAATAGGCTACCTCATTTTTATTGTCAAATAGTGTTAAATAGAAAAACCTTGTAATATAAAATTAGATTTTTGTTAGTAATTTTACCTTAATTTGATAGATTTCATATTTAATACAAGGTTACAGTATTGACCGTTGGTCCTAGAATTAGATAATTAACGGTTATTGAACTTGGCCATGGAAATCATTGATTAGTATTTTAAATGTATTTTGATTGTAATTTTATTTTATACTGAATCGTTTTACTGAGCTAGACAATTTAAGACCAATTACACTCCTCAACACAGACTGTAAGTTGCTATCTGGAGTTATTGTGGCTACATTACCAGAGCTCCGGATTCCAATAATCAATTTTCTAAAGCAGCAGGCATGAAATTAAACATTGACAAATGTGAAATACTTGCCTAACATGATCAACCTGCAATCTTCATTTGTAACATAAAGGTTAAAGCAGAAATCATAAACTTGGGTATCACGGTCACCAGCAATAAAGAATTAAGAGAGAAAGAAAATTAATTTAAAAATATTGCTAAATGTAAAACAAATATGAATTCTTGGCTTCACAAGGACACAACTATATTTGGGAGGGTCGTATCATCTGAGTTGTAAAGTTTATTAAGAGCTAATTAGTCAGATTTTTCATTAGAAATTTCAGACAAAATGACTCTATTAGGAACCTGGAAGAACAAATGTCCTAACATTAGGAGCGCTGACGTCGAAGAGGCCGGTTTAAATGACAAAGATTTCTCTGTTACGAGTGGGGTTCTTAAATTAAAACGGCTGAATTCCTTTGCACTGCCCTGCACAAAGACTATTTTTGGTTTAGCATCCCTGATGCAATCTTCCAAAATGAGGAATTGATTTTTTATTGAGATGCGATTATGATCTATGCAAATTACTTGTGAAACTATCAAATTTCCACCAGCTTCATTGGAACTTCTTATATAAATACACCCCTGTGGAACAATAGGTATATTCTGACGCAACTGAATGGAAAAGGGAATATGGCCCGGAACCCATTTGATGGATGAATTTGGAATTTTACTTTTTGGAAACTATGTAGATTCTGTGATAAATTGAATCTCCATTTCCCAATTAGAGAATACAATAAAGGCCATTCCAGCTGTTGGTGTACTCTAACATTGTATCAAAAATGAGGCTACTTTGTATTGAATATATCAACCTAAGAAGCAAGCCGTTCAATAATAAGTTTATTAGAAATGTCTTAACAACACAATACTACCCGAATCAGATATTTAGCCTCTCCAATCCTGCCTAAAGCCACAAGAGTGTCATTTAACATTTTGAATGACATTTATCCATCCCACCACTTCTCACATGAAGGATTTATTTTGGAATAACAACCGATGTGGATTCTGCGAGAGATAATGAGCCTGGAGGACATATTTTCTTCCCGTTCGGACCGGCGTTTCAGAGCTGGCTTCAGTGTAAAGGTATGTTGCTACACCCTACATGTGGTGTTGATTAAAGCTGGAGTACTTATGAAGGAGAACAACTTTCTCTTAAACAGTCTCTGATAAACAGTTTTTCTTTTCTTTTTTTTTGTACTGTGTCAACACCAATACAACTTCTACTACTGAATTAATGTCTTAAAAGTTTGAAATATAATCTTGTATAATGTGAGAATAATCAATATGTAAATTGTTACAATGTGCCTTATTGTTCCTTATTTAGATGTAATATGTGATATGTAAGATGTTATTGAATTAAGTGACTTAGTGGCCAATCTACTGTGAAATAAGAAGCAATATTTGTAAACTGTGAAGTGGAAGAGTACACCACCTAAAAGGGTGACAGACCAGCCAACCAATGGGAGAAGACTATACCTGAAAGGCAGTGGGTATAAAATATGTTGTAAACTAGAGATTGAGACCGTTCTGTGGATCTGTGAGACAGAGTAACTACTTAAATGTGGTCTGTGGACAGTGAAATGGGTCCTCAGCTGAGTACTTTTGCCATGCATACCATATAATCAAGGAATAAATACAGTTAATATGAAGAGAAGTTTTCTGAAATTGATTTCTATGCGTCTCTATTTCAAATTAAAAGAACACAACAATAATAAAGGAAAATAAATAAATAATCCAAAACCAAAAAAAGAAGAAGAGGAATTGTCGCGTAAAATTAATAGCGAGGGCTACGTCATCAAACGTTGCCGGAAAGAAGGTCGGTCACATGCTGTAGAAAGCTCCAGATCAACATGGCGACCTGCATGAAGATGCTCGGCGCTGCTGGACAGCTGCACAGAACTCGGGCTCTTGTTGTCAAACTCAAGTGTCCCGGAAGCTGCCGGACCCTGCGGACCGACACATCGGCCCTGAGCCGGCTCAAGCCTCCACGGTTCCTCTCCAACATTCCGCTCAGCACAGCGATGACAGCTGGCTGCAGGCTGACCGCCAGACCTCACAGGTGGATGCGGGTCGGGGCCGTTCTCTGTGGCCGGACCGAGCTCCTCACACCGACCTCCCCACACTACAGTATTCAGGACAGAATGTACGGTAACCGGGCCAGCGGTGCAGGCTTCTCCGGGGAGGACGGCGGGGACAGTGCCGGCTCTGGGGGAGAGGAGTCTGGGGGAGATGGGGGAGTACCGTACAACGGAGCCC
Organism: Bovichtus diacanthus; assembly: GCA_943590825.1. Classification (NCBI taxonomy): domain Eukaryota; kingdom Metazoa; phylum Chordata; class Actinopteri; order Perciformes; family Bovichtidae; genus Bovichtus; species Bovichtus diacanthus. The sequence goes on along the minus strand of CALSBV010011200.1, from coordinate 26,967,053 downwards.
AGATGACGGCTCTCACCCCCATGATGGTCCCGGAGGTGTTTCCGAATGTGCCCCTGATCGCAGTGAGCAGGAACCCGGTGTTCCCCCGCTTCATCAAGATTATAGAGGTGAGGAGGATATCTGCAGTGCCTCAAGGACACGGGGCTGATGCAATCACATCACACATAACACATCACATGTCTGTCCTGTGGAGGGAAAACTAACTCTCTCGCTCTCTCTCGCTCTCTCTCGCTCTCTCTCGCTCTCTCTCTCTCTCTCTCTCTCTCTCTCTCTCTCTCATATATTACAATGACATTTCAACAGTTTGCATACACCACTTTCAGCTGGATATGCAGTGGGTGACAAAGTCAGAATGTTCAATAGATGTATAAAACGGCAAATGAAATGTGGCTGCGTATTATGAGGACCTTCAGAAGCCCCATGTAGGGAATGAACGTTATGGGTAAATCTGATATTTCAGGAAAAGACCAACGCTCTTTTGTGCGTGCGTGCGTGTGTGTCTTTGTTCCTACCAGGTAAAGAACAAAGAGCTGATGGAGCTGTTGAGGAGGAAGGTTCGTCTGGCTCAGCCGTATGCTGGAGTCTTCCTGAAGAGAGACGATAAGTGAGTGCCGCTGGATCAGAGATGGCCGAATGAGTAGAGCTTGACTCCTGACCGTGTGTTTACACCCTCTTCACTAACCTTACTGTCATTGGCTTTTACCTGATTTGTAAAACATCATGTTAATGGGATAGCTAGTCTCCTTCAATGTATGGTCAACTCGACATTTGTTGCTGTTGCGGCTTCACAATAAAAGCTTTAAGATGAGATGGAACTTTATTTATCCTGAGGGAAATTGTTGTGCAACAACAAAATATATATCTAACAAGATGTAAACATAAGATGTGTGCCAATGGGAGACTTTCATTTTGAAGCAGCTTCAGGAACTGATATATGTAATGCATTTATGTAATTGTACCTGAGATTAGTGGGGCTTTATTAGTGGCCTTATTTTTCACTTTGTCTACACAGCAGAATATGGACATATTTGGTCTGCGGATCATTTTTAAATCTCTCAGCCATCATTTGAATCTGCTGTGATCTACTTCATAGTGCAGTGTGTCACCAATACACATCAATGAGTGCAGCAATCTGAACAGTGCTAAGAACACGTCTGTGCGTTTCTCTCTCTCGCAGCAATGAGTCGGATGTGGTGGAGTCTCTAGGTGCCGTCTATTCTACGGGGACCTTTGTTCAGATTCATGAGATGCAGGACCTGGGAGACAAGCTGAGGATGATCGTCATGGGACACCGCAGGTTAGAAACTGGCGCAGTGGTTGGTTGGAAAGAAAATGTGTAGACTCTGCCCTCAATGGCACTTGGTTGCCTGTGCCTTGTTCGACCTCTGCTCTACATGTGTACTCTGGTCCGTCAGGATCCGGATCACAAGACAGCTGGAGGTGGAGCCTGAGGAGGCAGCGACGTCCCCTGTGTGGTCCGAGTCCGAGTCAGAGTCCCAACCCAAACCTCCACCGAGACGCAAAGCCAAACACAGCCGCAAGGACCAAGTGGGTCCTCTGAAGGAGCAGCTTGAGGACAAGGTTTGTATCAGCTGTAGCCTTTTACACATGTATAGCAGACATATTCTCAGACAAACATGCAGCCAATCAACACTTTTACCATCTGTTGGACCTCCTTCCACCATTGTTGGAAAAGCCCTGTTTTAGCTGTGTGGCCATTAATGTATTTTTTCCAAGTTGGTAGTGAGTCAGTACACAGTTTTGGGCTTTGGGTACTGTTGAGGTACATTTATGCAATGAACACTGAATAAATTAACTGCAACACAAATTGAAGGCAGAACACGGGTCGGGGCATAAGCAACCGGGCTAAGTGGGCAACTGCCCTGCAGCCTCAGATCTAAGTAAGTACCAGGTTCACTAATGTCAGCTAGTTTAGGATGGAGCAGGTGGAGTTATTCCAGCGGAAGACTGCCTTTTTGGGTTCCTGGTCTCGGTGTAAATAATGAAGATGCCATGTGTCGTCTGCTCAGCTGTGTGTACTTAATGCAAACTTCGAGTTGACGAACTACAGAACGGGTGCTCGGTGGGGCTTATCAAAGGGAAATGGTTGAACTACCGAACTAACTATATTGTTGGATCATTAGTGTTGGTACAAGAAGTATTTGTAGATTATATTCATTTTCACATGGCAGGGTTTTTAGCTTGTTGGTGGTCAGATTTCAGAAGCAGACCTGAGTCCAGAGCTGCAGCCTCTGCCCTCCTCCAACATCCTGATGGTGGAAGTGGACAACATTCAACATGAGCAGTTCACTGTCACAGAGGAGGTCAAGGTACTAAACACACATTTTATGGAATGACAAAGAAAAAGTCTGTGTCGAATCCGTGTGATGTTTGTTTGATGTGTGTGTTCTTTAGGCGCTGACAGCGGAGATAGTGAAGACTATCAGGGACATCATCGCCCTGAACCCCCTCTACAGGTCTGTGCTGGCTACAGTCACTTCTCTGTCCCACGCTCAGTCAGCCCTTTTTATTTACATTACACAGCTTGCTATCCACACTTAGCCTATAGGCCTTTGTAAAACCATTCAAATGTAGCTTTGACTTTTCCTCTTCTGTGACTGAGGAGAATGTTTTAAATTGAACTTGTGTGTTTGAATTAGTCTCAGACCAACAGCTGCAGGAAGAAATCCAAACGTAGTGTTGCTGAAATAGGAGTGCTCTGAAATGTTCATGTTTGTATGTACGTGTCAGAGAGTCGGTCCTCCAGATGATGCAGGCTGGTCAGAGAGTGGTCGATAATCCCATCTACCTCAGCGACATGGGAGCAGCTCTAACAGGAGCAGAGTCCCAGGAGCTGCAGGACGTCCTGGAGGAGATCAATGTGAGCAGCGTGCATGCCTGTGGCTGTCCTATCCTCTCTGGATGATTCCTTTATTAAAGCTGTGTGCTGCTCTTAAACAGAAGTGGGGAAACTGATCAGACTTCCATCTGCCACACCAGTCAGTCCTCATCCTTTAAGTCCGAAACAAACTTCAGATAAAGCAAATGTAGGAGTCGTCTTCTTCTCATTCTGATGTGCAAAGTCAGAATAGGATTATCACTGCCTAAAAGCCATAAGGGGCCATATCGAGACCATTTCACGATTTATAAAAAAAATAAAATAATTAATTAATTAAAAAAAAAAAAAAATAAACAAATTAAAATAAAAACTTAACAAAAAAAACGAACGCATCTAACAACAATAAGTTTTGATTTATTAAAAGTGCTTTCTAACCACATGTTTGGTTACAAACATGGTTGAGTGGTGGATTTGGCAAAATGGGCTTCTGGCCTTCTAATAAAGAGCAGCAGCTTTTCAATAAATATCTTTTTATATCTTCATATTTAGGTTCTTCCATTGATGAGTTTAAAGTGTACAGACCTTTTGAAAGCCGCTATGTGTCTCTGCAGATCCCGAAGCGTCTCTACAAGGCTCTGTCTCTGCTGAAGAAGGAGTACGAGCTGAGTAAACTGCAGCAGCGGCTGGGCCGAGAGGTCAGAGGTCATCACCAAACATGTATGTGCTTTAGCCACTGCTCTGCTCGCCCCCCCTCACTCCTTCATTGGTGTCCCTGCTCTGCTCACAGGTGGAAGAGAAGATCAAACAGACCCACAGGAAGTACCTGCTACAGGAGCAGCTGAAGATCATTAAGAAGGTAGAGAAGACGTCTGGCTGTGCGTCATTGTGCCCCTCAGTCTTTAGACTTACACAGATATTGAAACCTGACACGCGTGTGTGTGTGTGTGTGTGTGTGTGTGTGTGTGTGTGTGTG
>CALSBV010011200.1:26899471-26929780 GCA_943590825.1 Bovichtus diacanthus | reverse complement strand
CATTTTAGAAATGGGCAAAAAACAGATCAAGCGCAAAACGGGGTCGCAAGAGTTCGGCCACAAGTTTACTGCCATCCTGCGGTGAAATATAAAATTGCTTTTTTTACGCGTGTATTTTATACTGTGGACAACAGTACTGGCGGGCCACATATTATTGATTTTATGACAGAGGCTTCGGGCCAGTGGAAATATGAACACGGGCCGCATTTGGCCCGGGGGCCGGACTTTGGGCATGTCTGCTGTAGACCATCTGCCTGTGGCACAGTGAAACAAAGACAAGCTAAAAGAGGTTAGTGATGACAGACGTTGACACTCTCACACCTGTAGAACATGTTCAGAGCTGAGTTAAGACTTTAACTCTGACAGCCCTCTCTGTTCTAACAAAAATAACATGTGACAAGTTCTTAGGATTAAAAATGTAATTTATTGAATCAAAATGTCTCTAAATAAAACAAACTGGTTCAGTTAAAGCCAAGTAGTACAAACGAGCCACGTTTTAGCCTCGACAGAAATGTATCTCTTTGCAGTAGGAAAAGGCTGTTTTCACAGCCAACAGCCATGTGACTTCCGATGGAATATTTCCTATTCAGACTGATCTGGTTATATAATAACTATCTATCTTATCTAAGTAAGATAAGATATGAGTAAATCCAGCCCTAAACATGGAAACGATTTCACCAACTACTTACTTCTAATTCATATTTCCTTCAGTAGTCAGTAATGCTGCTGAAAATTATTTTATAAAGTGCATTAAAAGCTCCCCAGTATTCTGTGAACAGTGCAGTCTTTGTTCGAGCGACTAACCTGAGCTCTCACATTACAGCGCCACAGGTTTCCCGTCACTAAGCGGTCATGTTTCAGTCAGGAAACCAGACAGAGGGCTGAGCAGAGAGAAAGGAGAGGGAGGAATGTGGAGGAAACTGCCTGGTAACAGATAACCTGGAAAATCAGACAGAGGACACTGAGGAGTTCCCACTCACTCTCTTCAGTTTCAAGTTACCTCCCACACCTACACACACACACCTAGTACAACTACTGCAAAGCCATTTTAGTTTCACATACAGTGTCCTGACATGACTGGATGAATTACTGAGAAATACTGTGTACTGTTGCAATCAGCTTTACAATAGATATCAGTCATTGGTTCGCCTGCAGCACCATTATTAACTCTATTGAATTTTTAAAATGCAAACAAAAGGAGCAAAAAAAGAATTGCACCCAATCCAAAAAATATCACCCAACCTTCCAGTACAGCTCAACCTCCGAAGCCGGACACTCTATGCTGAAAGAAACAAAAATGACAGAAAAATATAAAAGTATCCATTTATATGAAGAAAGAAAGTTACTTCCTCAGAAAAGACAGTAAATCCACATTTTTGAGTTAGTACAACAATAAGACAGTAAGGGTTCTAAGACACTGCAGTCACAGAACAGCTTACAGCTTACTAAACCGACTGTTGGACAGAGGTCAGTTGTTATGATAATAAGCAGGTTCTAAAGAATTGTCATCGACCTGCAATGGAGCATGATCTCCAGACAGACATCTCCACTGAGGAGCAGGAAGAGACAAGTCGTTCAGCTAATCCCTTTTTACAAGAAATGATGTTTGCCAAATATGTTTTGAGGGAAACAAAATGAAGGAATGCGCTAGGTTTTTGTACCACACACAATTCACAGGGAGGTGGATGAAGAGTGTACACATTGCAAAACCTGAGAGCAGGGTTCACTTCCAAAAGCTCCTTGGGTAAGGTGAGGCAAAGATGGCGGTTTTCCTTGACTTCTAGTAAAGTAAACGACCGCCCCCCTTTAACATTTATAAGCAGTGTGTGTATATATACAATAAATAAATGATTAATAACAGTTACAATCCTCTGTAACTGCTGGGGTGGCAGAACATCGGTCAGATGGGGGCTTGGAAACCTTAGGATTGCTGGTTCAAGTCCCCACACAGACCAAGTACAGACTGTGGACTGGTAGCTGGAGAGGTGCCAGTTCACCTCCCAGGCTCTGCCCTTGAGCAAGGCACCAAACCCCTAACTGCACGGGGCTGTGCATCTCTCCACACTGACGCGTGTGTGTTAACAAAGACAACAGAATGAAAAAATTTATTTCCCCAAGGGGACAAATAAGGTACATTGCATTATAAACAAAAACTATAATGAAATGATAACTAATATGATATATGTATTGATTATATTATTTATGACGTTTGTATTCACTTATAAATACTACTTCACCCTCTGACAACTGAAATACTGTACACTAAATGCCATGAGATGTGACTAAAAGTTCTGAAAGAAATCTAGTAAGTGGACCTTGAGTTATTTACAAGGTGAAGAATGAGTATTTAAGCTCAAAATGTATTCATGAGACTTGAACACATATATACACCAGCCTGGGAACGATGTAACTGTTGATTAATCTAAAACTGAGGGTAAGAATATAATCCAGTGTAATCATTAAATATGATAACGTTGTAATGTTATGTTGGAGTATTCAGAATAATAAGATAGTGGTAAACAACTGTTTTCTATGTAAAGATATAGTAGAATAATGCGTCCTGAGCAGAGAATGAAGACATACTCCCTCTGTGTGTTGTAATCCCAGTTTCTTTTGTAACGGCAGTTCCCCCTCAGGTTAACACTGTTAGCTCTGTCACCACTGTTAGCAATGGTAGCACTGTTAGCAATGGTAGCACCGTTAGCTGCTAGCCGCTGGCTCATCCATCGCCATGTGGAGGCAACCCCTCAATCATAGATATGCTCTGAATTACGTATCGAGATTGTTGGATGTTGTTCAACCATCCGCCGTTTCCACTACTGGGGATAGTTACCAAAAAGAACTAACATTGATACTCAACTGGGCATAACTACCATTTACCGGGGGAAACAAAAGCGTTATCCTCTTCCTGTTTTAGTTTGCTGTAAATCGAGCATTCATTTTCCCAGTAAATCGTACCCGGTTCTGGTCTCATTATTCTGTAGCATTGTGCAATCAAATGTATTTTATAATGATACGTTAAAGCCAAAACTTGTTTATTGCCACTTTGACAGAACTTTATAATTACTAATACTTAAAAATGTGCTTACAACTGCTGTTATTAACCACGTTTGTATATACTGTTTAGAAATATACTGTTTAGAAATGCTTCAGAGGGGACATAAAGTAAAGAGGTATGATGTCTAATGTATTCTAGATGTTTCTCATGAGAAACCACAGGGCTGACATGCAGGGTGTGTCACTGAGGGCAGGATGAAAGAAATATTACCAGACATGTTCAGGCTGCTTACTCTGTTTTCTCTGTGTGTCTGTGTGTGTGTGTGTGTGTGTGTCTGTGTCTGTGTGTGTGTCTGTGTGATTGCTCATGCTTTTCAATATGGGTTGGCAGTAAACTAGAGAACCGGTTTTCACCCTGAGAAAAAAACTCCACCCCTGTAATCCGCAGGGCACACCATACATACCGTAGGTCAGTGTCACGATACATAGTTAAAATAAAAAATAGCAGTACATTTAGAGCGAGCCGTACGCTGCAGTGGTATTCAGCCACTTGATTACTGCTGTTTCTTTTCTTTTTCCCCCATATATTTGGTCATTCATCATACATTTATTTTGGGGTATTTGGCCTATCTTCAAGAAATATACGTACAGGTATATGACAGTGTAAAACACTACTGGCACAAAATAGGGAAAATATTCACCGCCTTGACTTGATGTATCACTTTCTCTCTTTTCTCTCTTTTTGTCAGTTCAAAAGGACATTTTGCTATTTTTGGTGGCCCTGTCATTTTTTTGAGAAAAAAAAGTGGAAAGTGAGGAGTGAAACAGAATCTCTGGAAATCTTGATTCGGTTTCCCGTTGTATGTATCAAACACTGCCCAGAATCGGAAGGCGCACCTTACAGACAGCAACCACATTTTTCTACTTAAAATCTCTGCATGTGCCAAAATGCCAATGGCACTAAAAGTCCTGACTGACTTCAAAAACATTTTTATTTTCAAGTTCCATGACTCATAGACACACCTGCATTTAACTGGAATAAAAACACCACACCCTACCTGTCTGTTTATGTCAACTGGTGTGGTTTCACAACCCAAGATCAAAGAAAAACATGTTTAAATGTACAGTTCCACCAAATGTCTTTCCCTCAGTTCCCACTGGCACTGTGTAATGGTACAATTATTGAAATGTCTAGCAAAACCCTCCCCTATTGGTTCACCTTGTATCAAAAACAGTCTTTTGTTCTCTCCGGATGGAAATAGGTGCAAATCAGAGAATAGGTTCCTCTTTAGAAACAGCCCATCTACAGTAACACGGACATTAATCACAGAAGCTTTAAAAACTCGGGTTCCAAGCACGCTGTTTAACTTCACAACCTGGGTAGTTGGTAAGGCAACCGTTCAAACAACAGACACAAGGTTTCTGTCAGTGCTGATGATATCAGACACAGAGCATCAACTAGCCAAGATAGTTTCAGCCTCGTGATAAGGGTAGGGGAGGGTTTATTTAGGAAAAATACGTGTTTGTGCTTGCTCTTGTTTACTGCTATAAGAGCTTTGGAATCCTCCTCTTGACCTAAAACGTTGCAACATACTCTCCACTAATATCTCAAAGTAATACGCTGGTGCAGATTCAACACAACTAAAAGTTCATAAATAATTTAAGATGGTGTAACCAGTGCTTGAATTTGAACCAAAATGTTTCAGTACTTAATAGCAGCAGCTGCATTAAATGTGGCTTTCATCTCAGGTAACATCCGGCTAACAGCTACACGTCCATGTGAACTCTATTCCTGTATTAATGAATACGTGTACATTCAAACGATCTCCAACAAGTCATCGGTAACTCTTTTTCCTCCAATGGCATCAATCTCTTTCTCTTATCTTCAGCACTTTCTTTCTATCCAAAATTCCCAAAAACTCTTTCTATCTTCCCTACCCTCCTTGACCCCCCTCCTCCCCTCTATATCTTTTGTTAATTCACTTTGAAAAGGAGATGAAGAGGTAGATACAGGACAGGTGGTGTAATCAGGTGGGTGAAGAAATGAGGAGCATATGTCGTCTATTATCTTTTTTTTACAAACGTCCTTTTCTCCCAAGGAGGTATTAAGCCTGCTTCCCTCCCACCATCCACCTGCCCTCTTGACCCTTCCCCTCTTCATTGTCTGTTGCTCCTGGCCTCCTTCCTTTCCCACCTCATTCATTCCTCTTTGATAACCAATAACACTCTTGATGCAGCTAGACTGGGCCCTATTTTAAAGAAACCTACACTCCATTCTTATGATCTTATGGAAAACAGATCTATCTTCCATTTCGTTCTGAAACACTGTAGTGCAGGGGTGAAACAGCAATTTAAAACGAGACGGGGGTTCAAGGGTTGGACGTGAGCACCACAACCACCGAGCCTTTGGACCCTATTCCAGTCTCTGCAACATGCCTGATTACATTGTCTAACATGTGATGTGTCCGTTAACATTGAACACGTAACAAAGTAAAAAAAAAAAAAAAAAAATTCTACTTTATTAACTTGTTAAATATCAGTTTCATATCTCTGATTTGTCCTAATTCCATTATTTGTCAGCACAGCCAGTGAGTGATGCAGAGACTTCTGCAACTTGCACTTGTTCGACCTACCCAAATACTCTGATTACTCTGGCATTAATACTGTACTTATACTATATTTCAAGTAATATTCTTATGTATACTATTCTGGCATTTTAAACACTTAATCATAGATTACTTTTTTTTTAACATTACAATTATTTACACTATTGTATATATTCTAATATACATGTTTTCACATTCATTGTAGTTATTTATTGTTATATATTATAATACATTTCCCACATTTTTACATACCTAGTTCTTATTTATTTTTTCCTTATAGCTCTATGTTGATATATTTTTGTATTCTAAAATGGAACAACTGGATCAATAAAGTGTTTCTGATTTTGATTCTGATATCCACGTTCTCCCACACATTTTCCTTATTGTGCCTCAAATGACTCAGGCCCATCCTACTTCCAGGGCATGGACACAACTACTGCCAACAAAGTCAAAATTAACTGTTGGACAGCAAAAACTCATCAAACCCATCTTCCACTTAAAACTAACTATTTGCATTGTGGCCCATAAATAAACACTAACAAAACACTTTCCTTCTGAATCATTTACTGTTCCTAAATTTAGCACTTGAAGCAAATCAGCATACTTACTTAAATTGATGTACTTGCATGATTCTTGCAATTTGTGGGTTGTGTCCACTTGGTTGAATGCACCTATTGTACTTTGCTTTGTATAAAAACAAGATCATATTATAACTTATAACCCAACTAGAGCATTGTGCTCCCAGAGTGCAGGGTTACTTGTGGTTCATAGAGTCTCTATAAGTTCAATGGGAGCCAGAGCCTTCAGCTATCAAGCTCCTCTACTGTGGAACCAGCTCCCAGTTTGTGTTCGGGAGGCAGACACCCTCTCCACATTTAAGAGCAGGCTAAAGACTTTCCTCTTTGATAAAGCTTATAGTTAGGGCTGGCTCAGGTTTTCCTTGGACCAGCCCCTAGTTATGCTGCTATAGGCTTAGACTACCAGGGTACTTACACCTCTCTCCTCCTCTCCCTCTCTATTGATATGCATTCATGTCCCTTAAATGCATGTTACTAACTCATCATCTGGGGCATCATCCCCGGAGTCTCTGTCTCATCTGGCAGGTTGCCACTATTAAAGGTTACGTATGAATCATGAATCGTGGCTACGCCTGTTGTCCTGGTCCTGCCTGACGCCCACGCTAATATTTCTGGAGGCACTGGGAAGCTTATTTTGACATGGTAAATGGACTATACAGCGCTTTTCCAATCTTTGTGATCACTCTGTGTGAATACCGACATGTGTTGTAAAACACTGAGTCAGAGGCTGCCATACAAGGTGCCACCTGCTCATTGGTAGTGATAAACATTCACATCTTGCCCAAGGACACTTCAACATGTTGACCACAGAGGTCGGGGATTGAAACACTGACCCTCCGACTGGTGGACGACCACGCCACAGCCGCCTGACATCCTCCTGATCCATCTTTGTCATATACAATCACATCATCATTTCTGTCACATGGATTGTCGATGTTGTATTATTACTATATTTATTCTCAACACACAACATCTATTGCACGTCTGTCCGTCCTGGGAGGGGGATCCCTCCTCAGTCTCTCCCTGAGGTTTCTTCCATTTTTCCTCCTTTAATCTATTTTAATTTAATTGGGGCGAGGGTCTAAGGACAGAGGGGATCGCATCCTGTACAGTCTTGAAATTTGATAAACTCAGCAAATAGGGTAAGCCAAATGCAAATGTTTTATCAAAACATCTTATCAACTGAGGAAATACAATGTGAAAAACTGCCACTACAGCCAAGATCTGTACAGTACCGCTTTCTGTCATCTGCCTACTCAATATTATCCTTATGATGAGTATCAAGAAAAGAAAAACAGAAGCGACAATGTTGTCTTAGTTAGTGTGTTAGCTACTTTAAAATTTTTTTACAAATATCCCTCTGTGGATTTGTTTGTAGTCAACAGACACAACACAGAATTATCACGGCGGACACGAGTGTGGGTCAGAAAGGTGGAAGGGTTATGTATTTATTTATTTTCTTTCAACCTTTTTCCTTTCTATTATATTTTGATTTCAGTCTACCCTTGTAAGAATTGTTTAAAAAAATACAAAACCATATTTACATAGTAGTTAGTGATTACATGTAGGCTACTTTCTACTATATAAGCAAACCTAGTGATCTGTCTGTCTCTCTGTGTGTGTGTGTGTGTGTGCGCGCGCGCGCGTGCGTGCGTGGTCGGAGCACTACTCCTACATAAGCCTCCTCCTCGCCCCCATCAGCTCACAGTCTCTCCGGAACTCCTCCCGGCGCCCCGGGACACTATCTGCTCACTTGATACGGATACCGGAACTTTTTTCTACAGTCATGATTCGGATTTCTTCGCCTGTGTTTGTGTTGTTACTGATCACGGTGAGTGCAGAAGGACTTTCCTGTCTTTTAACTGCTGTTTTCGGAATTGTGTATAAGAAACACTCGCCATGTAGACTACGTTCCTATAAACTCTCAATATAAAGTTATACTGTTGTTTAAATAATGTGCAACGATGAAACACATTGGCTATTATCTGCCTGCGGAATGACAAATCACTCGCTGTGTTTTCTGAAATAAGTAGTTCCTAATGATCTTGTCCATGTTGGCCTGAACAAATACCTGGCTGCCATGGCAACACAGGTGTGTGTGCCTCCCTCAGCTTTACTGTTGAGTGCGTTTGCATGAGCTGGTGTAGGGCAGGCTACTATGTACTATGCTTAGCAAACAAAATTAATATCTGGTTGATGGGCCTTGTTTATGTGACAAATCTTTTGACCGTTACAAAGATAATTTTACACTTCGATCCCACTTTTGATACAGCTTCTCTGTGCTCGACTACACTTTCTTTGCATTAAATCACAAACGTGCCATAATTACGAAGGGGTCAGTGTGTTTAGAATGGATCATAACAATGCGTGTTAAAACATTATTGTAATTAATGATACATTATCTAATGCGTCATTATTGGATTACTGGCTGGAAAAGACATAAACAAAAGTGTATTTGTATGAGCACGAGAATCGCCACAGACTTCATAACTCAGTGTTACGTGGCCAAATATGGCGTTTATATGGAGTTCAGATAGCAGACCAATTTACCACAGAGTTTCGGGGCTCTACACGTTTTGGCTCCTGAGTTAAGCCGGCTGTAATTTAACTGACTGACCATAGCAATGTAAAAAAAAAAAAGAAATTCCTGACATTTTGATTTTCATTGTTGCCTGTCGCTGATTTAAATCAAGACCTAATTTCAGATTGACCAGGTACACATGTTGCTCTTTAGGTTGTACAGGAAGTACATATTTAGAACAACATGACATCATTCACTGAATAGTATTCTGTGTGAAAGAGAAAGCAAGGAGATCAGTGACCAGAGAGATAATGTTTGACTCAATTAATTCATTAAGTATTCTATTCTAAGTTCTAACTTTCTCATACATGTCATGTACCTGGTGAGTAATACTTTCTCTTAAAGATGAGAGGCCACTCCTTTCCGAAGAAGCTCAAAGTATCATACCTCTTCTGTTACCCTGACATGCCCGTGCAATGACTGAATAATTGTAAATAATAGAAGTCTTAGGTGAATCTCCTGGGTGTGGTCGGGTGTGTCTGCCAGCTACACACACCACACATGAACAGACAGGTGGATGTTTTTACACACAGAGCCTCACGGTACTTTACATCTCAAGGCCATGGTGCTAACAAAGTTCAACTAGACTGAACTCTAAACATAGGTGAACTCACTGGAAGGTGCAGTCACACCAGAAATGACAGCACATTATTTATTTTTTATTTTTAAAGGTGCCAAGATGCATTTGGTAGATCTGTCCTCATGTGCCATGAGTTCAGTCTTAGGGAACATGCTGCATTTTTGTAAATACAAGCAGCCGAGTCACCCTTGTCAATCAAATCCAATATGACCACAAATAAGAGTTATACAGCTCATCATTAAAAATAATCCAAATAGCCCACTCAGCTTGTTGATGCGTTGTTTAACTAATCATTACAAATGCTTATTATGCTCTCTAATCGGCCTCACTGTCGGTTAATCCCAAAATGGCTCTGCTTCTATGAGTAAAATGCATCGCCCTCACAAGGGCTTAATTATTAGTGGCAGAGTCACAGCCAGGTACATTGTAGTGCTGCATGGTAATAACGAGGACTGATGACAAAGACAGCTCAGTGTTTGATAAAAAAAGAAAGGCCATCATTTTCAACACGTAGAATGTGATCGTTTCGAGGGCTCTAGCAGCTTGTGCTCTAAAAAAAGGCAGCAGCCAGTATGTCCTGATCAGCCCCACCCTTTCTCTCAAAGTGGCGGGTCAAATTTCAGCTAGACTGAACTCTGCATGAGCAGCAGGAGGTGACATCTACAGCAGGAAGTGAATGCATCTCCCCCACACACACACACACACACACACCTACATGCAGTAGGTCAGGACACCTAACTTTTCATGACGCATAACTCCAGTTCAAACTGGGTAGAGCCCTAACCAGCCGGAATAACTGGAAACGCCTGTATGGGTTGAATCTTTCATGTGTTGTTGAAACTAAAGATGGAAGAGAGACGTACAAAGTAAACAGTAACGCAGGAACACCTAGCACAGAATCAATTGAAAAAGAAAGCAGGAAGTATTATGCATTAGGCTTTTTAGTTTTATAAGAACAAATTCAAGATTTAAATTTGAACAAGCGGGTCCGAACATCAGTGATATCAGTGAGGCGAAGTGCCTGCGCAAAGCATACTTAAAGACAATAGGACCAAAAACATAATTTAAAAAGCGTTAAAAAAATGCAATAAAATTATATATTAATATTAATTTCTACTTTCACTTTATATCTTTTAACAAACTTCAGTCCTGATCATCCACAGCAAATATTCATTCAGTTTTCAGAATTCTTACCCTTTTTGTTTAAATAAAGTTATGGAAGGAAAAATGCTAAATTTTAGATTTTTTTGTTCATTCACTACATTCGTATATGTCATTGATAAGCAATTCATTGATTTTGATGTACTGCATCAAACACATAATACAGTGCAATACAATGCCCCGAGTGGAAACCAAGAACAGAGCATGTATTTGCCCCGTAGGGAAAATGTAAGAAAATGGCTGAATCTGGTTGAAAACTGTAAAAACTACAATTAAGAAGCCAGTGCTCTAGACTGAAAGCCTGCTATATTAGAATGCATGACTTCATGCTGTAATTGGCGAATAATCAAATCATATGATTTGATTATTCATATATTGATATGATAAACATGAATGTGTAGCTTGCTCATGATCCCCATTGACTTCACTGTTATGTTATATTTCTATTTCTATATATATATATATATATAGAAAAAGAAAAGCAATATAGTTTTACTTTTTTTCCCCGTTCAATCTCTTATCAACCAGGATGCCTAAAAAATGTGTGTAGGAACGAAAAGATTTCTGCTCCACCAGCTAATACTCAAGCTTAATTCTTAGGAGATTTTCTTCCTTTTCCTGCAAATACAACGACATTTGACTGTTTAATATGGAATGAACCTTCTGTAAGTTGAAACCATGTTGCATTTATCAGTATTTCTTTATCAGTATTTTTGTTAGTGCATAAAAGCATGATTTACAAATGGATTCAAAATCATTGCGATCACTCAGATAGATACTACACAGACTGTGATGGAGGCCTGACCGTTTCTTATTTAAATGTTATAGCTATATATATCTACTTAACTATTTTATTTCATTTAGGTATGTGAAAACCGTAGCATCCACAAACTATTGTTTACATGATAAAATGATAAACAGAACAATAATGTTTCAGGTGGTCTGAGAATATGTAAAGCAGAACACTGGACCGTGTTGCTAAGGTTTCTCCCATGATGCACTATTTAGCAATTATTTTGTACTATATGATATGCAACTGACTCTACATACGTACATGCATTGATTTACCTGTCATTGTGAAGTAATGCCATATATTGTTGTGTTGCAGGGTGTTGTCGTGGTGGTTGCTAACTCTGGCAACAATCTGGTGAGAAAAAGAAGAGAATGGATTCTCCCCCCGAAGCCACTGACGGAAAATGTAGACTACACCAAAAAGAAATATATTGCCAGGGTGAGTCACTCATTAATTATACCCGCTAATTCTGGAACAAACAGACTAAGAGTGAACCATCTAACTGCACAAGCATGTGTCTGCAGGTAGCCCGAGTTTTTCTGCTGCAAATGTCTATTACGTTTTTTTTCTCTGGTGCAGCGAGATGATCGGCCTCCTGCTTTGTGTTTCAGATCCGGTCAGATTTTGAAACTGATGCAAATATTGACTACTCCCTGGAAGGCATTGGTGCAAATCAATATCCCTTCAATGTGTTTATAGTCGACTCTAAAACTGGACTGATTAGAGTGACCCAAGTGCTCGACAGGGAGCTCATCGATACGTACAATGTGAGTGACGCTTGACACATTCTCTTCTATTCTATTTGGACTTTGATGCCACTTTTTCTCTTTATAAGATTCAATAATGAGACGTTGAGATATTTGGCAGCCATTGACCACACATTAATGTCACAGGCTATTTATGTTTTCAAACATGCGTGCTAACACACATGATGACGGCAACACCATTTAATAAAAACATTTCTGTTTCAGCTGTCGGGTATCGCTACGTACAGTGATGGCAGCCAAGCAGAGAGCAAGATTGACATACGAATCAAGGTTGTAGATGAGAATGACAACGCCCCAGTGTTTGGAGTCATCAAGCCCGGGGAGGTGAATGAACTCTCTCCAGCAGGTTAGTGTTTGTACTTTTGTGTACGGATAGCACAAATTCCCGCTCCATAACGTGATGGCAAAGTAACCCTACATTCGCTTCATAAATAAAACAAAACATTGTGGTTTTATATAGATTTATTTACCTCCTTACTAAGCTGCTTAAGGTCACATAACATACATGTTTACCGTTGTGCATCTTATTCTAGCTAAGTACCAAGCCTCTTAATTATTTTCGGAAGGAATTCATAGAATTAAACCGCTTGCAAAGGTTCATACAGTGTGTGAATACCTTTTATAAACAGCTGGAACTGGTAGTACAAAGGCACGTGGCTGCTTGGAGTCTTCCACCATGGGACAGGTCATCATTCAGCATCAACATTACTGTCAAACTGTTTTTCTGAGCTCAGGTTGTCTGTTCCTTCTGACCTGGTACGTCAGCCAGGGTGAAATGTTGTGCCTTTTAGTTTGCTGTCATCAGAGCAAACCAGACTGAAGATAGTACAATGTACCTATATTAAGTTTAATGACCGTTTCATATAATGTTTTTTACAGGGACTTCAATTATGAAAATAACTGCAACGGATGCCGATGAACCAGGGAATGAGAACTCTATGGTTGCTTATACCATCGTAGATCAGAATCCACCTGGTGACATGTTTTACATTTCCAATGATGGGACCATCTTTGTCAAGAATTCTGCCCTGGACAGAGAGGTACAGTGTGAACTACAGCCAAAGGGCCCATGTCAATTTCAGAGAACTGAAATTCTGTACTAATCCAATCAGTCACTCAACAAGTTGTTCCGAACCCTACGCCAAATTGCTTCTTTCCAGTCTCACCCTTATGTCTTTTATTATTGCTAATTCGGCCAACACAACACGGTGACTTATAAATACTTAACCTTTAGAGACCCACATAGACCCATTTTTTTTGGAGGGGGGGCAGGTAATCTTTAGGGGAGATAGCAGGTCAACAGTATGTGCATCATAGAAGTCGTGTACATCATCTGAAAGCTGGGAACCTGAAGATTCATTTGAGATGCAGCTCAACAAGTGAAAGTTTAGAGCGTATAAGGGCTCAGAACATCATGATCGAAGTATATGATGAATGCTACCATACTCTATTATGTTTCATGCGCTGTTGAAGCACTTTTTTTGGGTTGATACCATTTGTTACACAGATTTGGTACCAAATCTAAAAAATTTTGACCGATTTAAATCCCTTTAAAATACCACATTAAGACACCAAGACCTTGAGGAATAGCATAGAAAGAATCATGCTGTGATTTGGTTTCAAAAACTTTTGAAATTTTTGAGATTTCTGCAAGAATTGTATTGTTCGGCTATCTGATGGTGAGCATTTTTTGTAATGGAAACTGCTCAGAAACCCCCTTATTGTCAATATAGCTAGGAAAGCCATACGACCTCTGAAAGCCCTCAGTCTGTAGTTTTTCATTGTAACGTTTCACGAGGCTGTGATTGTCCTAGAGGCCACAACAGGTCATTCTATACAGCAAGGTCAAGTTTCAAAAAATGGTCCCACTACCACGAAATGGCTACTTTTGTGACTAACATCCTCACACATCAATACAACTGGGCTCATTGGAGCCACACGAGTCTCAGCTTCACAGTCATATCCAATGTTCAGGCAGACCTTTCAGGTTGGAGATAGGTGTGGCTATATGAGACTACCTGTAATGTGCCTCAAATGTTATATATTTCAACAGTACTGTACAATCTGTAGCTTGATCATTTGTCATCCTATTCGATTATTTTGGGGAATTTGACTGAAACATACAGCACATACAAGTCCTGAGTCCCTGCTCTAACTCTTCTAATCCACTTTCTAATTTCAGAAAGCAGACCAGTACACTCTGACGGTGAGAGGTCAGGACTTAAATGGCAAACCAGCGGGAAAGATTGCAACCAGCAAGGTGACCATTAATGTCAAAGACGTTAATGACAACCTTCCCACTCTAGAAAAAATGGAGGTAATTTTCTTTCTCACACTTTCTTTCTCAACATATTATACTGTATAATGGTGTGAGAACAGATGGTTTGCTCATGTCACAGATCACACATGGAAAGTCAAAGAAATGCTACTCAAAAAATGCATTGTGGAAGAAAATTCTGCGTCTCATCATGTGTTGTATTTGCAGTATGAGGGCAGCATTGAGGAGAACACACAGAATGTTGAGGTGATGAGAATCAAAGCAGAGGACTTGGACCTGAAGGACACAGAGAACTGGCAAGCCTTGTTTCACATTGCCAAAGGCAACGAGGCCGGGTACTTCAGCATTAAAACAGACCCCAAGACCAACGAGGGCATCCTGATGCTCGACAAGGTACTGTAGTTTTAATTGAGGAACCATAAGTGTTAGTGTTCCAGCCTGTTGTGGGATAAATGTAATAAGTGAGCACGAAGAATGAAAAAAGTATCACCTGCCCATCGTAAAAGGACCAGGTGAGACATGACAAAGAACGTTTACGTATGTAAACACGCTTTTATGAATAGAAGTGAACCTGGAACCATCTAGGGACCATGACCCTCAGTTTAGGAGCATTATACCAAGCCACCCTGTGGCTACAACGTCACACACACTCCCGCACACTCTTTCTTCCGACTGCCCCGAGAGAAGCACACCCACAAATATTATTATTTTGCTATAATTCTCTTGAACAGTGGGTGTTTGTCAAATGATTAAAGGTTCTCTGAAATGAAATAAAGCCATAGGGCATGACCCAACAAGTTTACAAGTTTTAATTCCAATTTCACACCCTGAATGCAGGTGACGCATGTGGCCTCATAGGAGCTATGGACTTCAGGGCATGGCACTTTATGTGTTAAGACGAACAAATGTGGAAGGGCACTCAAACATGTAACTTTTGGACTCTCATATTAACAGATCATTGTATTGATGGTGTTAAAACACAATAGAGATTTGTCTTTAATACACAGACCCGTTGTTACTGCAAATGTTTCGTGCAAATGCTTTGCACAGTGTAGGCCTGTATTACACTGGGCACTAGACTGGAGTTTTACAGGCTTGCAGGGGTGTCAATAAGACATAGAAGGCTTGAGATGGCAAGTCACAGGTTTAACATCCACTCTTGGCCCTTTTGAGGTGTCATTTTGGCTCATTTTTAATCTAAAACTGAACAACACATTTTATTTTATGTGAAGAACCGGCGAAAATGGCTTATCCATGACACACGACCTCAACATTATTGACATTGTGTTTGTGTGTGTGTCATTTGATAGGCTGTGAATTATGAGGATGTGAAGGACATTGAACTGGGACTGTCTGTGAAGAACAAGGCTCCACCATATGATGGATCTGGGCAATATAATGGAGCTGGTATAGGTTTTGGAGGGGGTGGAGGTGGAGGTGGAGGTGGAGGTGGAGGTGGAGGTGGAGGTGGAGTTGGAGGTGGAGGGGGTGGAGGAGGTGGAACAGGTGGAGCAGGAGGTGTTGCAACTGGTGCGGGAGGCTGGTCTGGAGGATCATCATGGGGGACCAGTGGGACCACATATAAAACTTATCCAATCAAAATCAATGTGAAGAACCAGCCTGAGGGGCCAAGTTTTAACCCAAAGGTCAAAGCTATTCCCATCTCAGAAGGAGGCGACTCCTTCGACATTAAAGATGTTATTGCTCGCTATGCAGCAATAGATGGAGACACTGGGAAACCAGCTGAGAATGTCAGGTCAGTGCATACACACACACATACACAGCAAAGCCTCTGCAGTTAAATGTCAGCCTAATTTTCTATACTCAGCGATAATAACTGACAGTCTATTTCTGCTGCAGGTATGTCAAGGGCTCCGACCCTGACAACTGGCTGACCATCGACCCAGAAACAGCTGATATCAAACTGAACAAGATGCCTGACAGAGAATCTCCCTACCTGGTCAATGGGACATATTTTGCTAAAGTACTGTGCATTACAGAAGGTACTTTTACATTTCGTTTCTACTTCAGCTCCAGATATTTTACATGTAATACTAGTATTTTCTTGTGAAAAGTAGCTGTGGGAAGGTACGAAACATCAAGCTTTTTGCTAATTGCTAAAGCAAGGTTCCTAATCGTTTCAGCCTTTGCCAATAGTTGAGCTAAAATGTAAAGTTTGCTCGGAGGATGGATTTAGAGTAAATGTCACAGTCATTGAAATCACAAAATGTTATCCTTTTGGAAGCATATTGAAAAAATTCATGACAATCCTGTTACATTATGACATTTGTCCTGCTGGATACAATTAGGATTAGGTTTCATCCTCTGCTACAGTCAGTACACTGGCTCTTTGGGCTGATAAATATAGACTTGTGTAAGCAGTCAAACTCCCATAAAAAGATGTAAAAGACGCATGTTGGCCACCAGCGGGAGGAGTGAAGCGTTTGTCTCTGAACTTGTTTCTGAAGAATGGAAATAAAAACAAAGGAAATGCTGAATGATCTGTTTTTTTTCTTCTCCAACACAGATATGCCCACTAAAACAGCCACTGGCACAGTAGCCATCCAGGTTCAAGACTTTAATGACCAATGCCCCACCCTGACCAGCAACATCCAGACTGTCTGTACCCCGAATGATGCTGCCATTGTAAACGCCATAGATGAAGATTTCTTCCCTAACGGACCTCCTTTTGAATTTGTCATCATCCCAGAGGGCACTAGGGGCAAATGGCAGGTGGAGCATTTAAATGGTGAGGAGAATACTGCCAAATATTTTAAATTCATGTAACCAGACAATACATATAAAGTTAGAAGTGGCTCTGTGTGAACACGAGCTGGTACCTACCACATATTAGTTTCTTTGTTTTACAACAAGGAGTTGCCAAAGTGAACATTTTTCCAATTCTACATACAAGTTGCTTTAAACTTCACATATAAAAGGTTATGACCTCAACACTAGCACTAAGCTTGTTTTGACGAGGATGCCTGCATGCATCTTGGACCAGTGGACTACCTGGACGTCCTCGTTTTTTCAACTAGAATGAAGAAAAAACACATTTAAACAAAATTAAAGAGTATTTAGTTTACAATATCTAGAATATGGTAAATTTAAAGTAAGGCATATTGACTTGCTACGCTCATCATGTTTGTCTCGTGCCTTCAGACACTGCAGCTATCCTGAGGGCCCAGGATAACTTGTGGCCCGGTTTCTATGAGGTGATATTTGAGGTAAAGGACGGGCAGGGAGTGGCCTGTCCAAAGCCACAGAAAGTGACGGTCCAAGTTTGTTCCTGTGAGGATGGGGTGTTGTGTGGAAAACGAGGCGCCAATGGTCAGCCCAGCAAAAGAGTAGAGTTAGGACCTGCAGGCATCGGACTGCTATTCCTGGGCCTGCTGCTGTTACTATGTAAGTATGATGTGCCACTGATTCTGATGAAGGGTGGTGTGATCACACACTTAACACCTTTGCTGGGCTCCAGACAATCCCCCCCAAAAAAGCTTTTAAAGCAGTTTAGTTTAAATCCAGTTTTGGCCAAAGATATGTTTAAGAATATCCACATAAAATGTCTGTCAACTGATAACAGCCAAAGAGGTCTCGAAACCTTAATAAGGCCTGTAGAGGTGAACAAGCTATTTAGACATTTTAAACACATTAGAAATTTTTTTTTAAAACATCTGCACCGTCTTACAGACGAGACCTTTCGAGCCCCTAAAAACTTGCCTATAAATAAGAAGTATTTATCCACAACTTATTAAATATTCATGCCTAAATAAGGATCAGCTAAAGTAAAGTGAGTCTTTAAGTATTTTTCATCAACACTCAAAAAGCCTTTGAGACTATGTATTGAAATGACCACAACTGAAGATGATTGTGAAAATAAATTTTCTGGTCCTTTTTTAAGATGCTCCAACAACAACAGGGAACAAGTAGTAGCAGTCAAGTCCGATTACAGTCTCTAACAGTCCCCGTTTTGTTTAAGATACATTCAAAGATAACTTTACTTTTGGATGTGATTATGGGTCTGTCCAGCAGGTGGCAGAGTATAGTAACACACTCAAGGAGCCAGACTTTCACACGAGTCAAAAAAAAATGTGAGACCACAATGTCCAACTTAAACCAGAATGGTTATAGAACCTCGTGTTGGTCATACAGAAGTACATCCACAGTTGCCTATTACAAGAGAAAACATAAGAACATTTTGGTCCAGGTAAATTACCTAGTCAGTTAATTACCTGGTAGATTATTGTGCCAAGTAAATTGAAACTGCACCTCCTCTTTTGGAGGACCCCAGAGAACCACTGCAGTCCCTGCAGAGTAAAACTTTTTATTTTATTTAATTAATTTTTTTTACAGTCCTTCTTCTGTTGCTGCTCTTCTGCCAATGTGGGGAGGCCGCAGCGGGCTTTACTGAATTGCCGTACGACACCAAATCTCACCTCATTAACTACCGCACTGAGCGCCAGGGAGAGAACACGGTGAGACCAACATATTGACCTTTTAAACACACGGCCCTACACTGTTGCGGACAGGAATATATGCATAAATGCTGGTTGCTTGCTATTGAGACGATGTGTGCTTAAAAGCTCCATTAAGTCATTTTTGACTCTCTGCAGCAGAATAACTGTTGACTCTGATATAATATTTGTATCATTGGCCTTTTATAGGAGGTGCCGCTGCTGAACATGCCGCCACAAGTAGATGGAAATTGGTCCAACGTTGGAGGAGAAATGCAGGAATCTATCACTGGCATGAATGGGATGAACGGGGTCGTCTATCAAGAAAATTTGGAACGACAATACGGGATGATGAACCAGCAAGGCGTCGGTGGTTTAGCCAGTGGTTTAGGCAGTGGCTTAGGCTCTTGGAATATGGGCAGAGAATCAGAAGTAGGTGGAGGAATGTATGACGGCATGGCTCTGTCAGACCACTTCCTGGGACAGTACTACACTCAGGTGAGGAATCATTTAAATATTTCTACTGTGCCATAACGAAAAATCCCAATGTGTACTTGTCAGTTAAAGCAAAAGGTTAAGTTTGACCTGTACTCTTACGAACCTTTTCTAAAAAGTCCTATTAAGGTACTACTGTGTTAATAGACATACGCACATGTGCTTATGAACACAAACTTAAAAAGCTTTGAGGAACATGTTCTTGAGCACCTCCATTGTTTTACAGTAGGATGACGGGCATTAACTAAGTTTTGTGATGTTATTATGTAGGTGTTTTGACTGAATAATAATGAGATTTTGGGTGACACTTTTGCATTCATAAAAAGTTAAATAAAACATAGTTTCAATAAAGAAAGCCAAAGAAATGACTGCTCAGTGATGATTTCCTTTTTCTATTTTAACAGAAGGTGACCAGTGTTAACGAAAACCTTGGAGTGAAGGACGCTCTTTTGGTTTATGACTATGAGGGTCAGGGCTCCACAGCTGGCTCAGTGGGCTGCTGCAGCCTCCTAGAGAACAACAATGACCTGCAGTTCCTCGATGACCTTGGCCCAAAGTTCAAGACCCTGGCTGAAGTGTGCGGAGGCAAGAAGGTCCAAACTGAAGTCAAACCAGCTTTCACTCCTCTGCCCAGTGCCTCCATCAACACTCAGACCTCAGTATCCAGTTTGATGACGGCCCAACAGCTGCCCACTCCACCCAAGCTGCAGCCCAGCGTCCCTCAGAATGTGGTCAGGGAGATATCTGAGCAATCTAATATGGTGAAGGAAAGCACGGCCATGGTGAGGAACGGGATGAGCACAGTCAATAACGGGATGACCACAGTCAATAACAGGATGACCACAGAGAATCAAGGGATTGCAAATCAAGGACAGATGCTCTTGCTACAGCCGCAGCAGCAGCAGCCCGTCTACTACACCACTACCCCTGTGATGCAGCCGATGCAGTACGTAGTCCAGCCACAGGTTCAGAACACCGTGCTGCTGGCCGAGGCACCAGCCTCCAACCTGCAGGGCATGGTGCTGCTTAATGGCACCCAGGCTGGACCTGCCCAAGGCATGATTGTTCAGGGACAGACAATGATGTCCAGCGGGCAATCCCAGGGCCCCCACATGGTGCTGGTGGAGAGGAGCAGGGTCCATGGGGGCGGTGCCAACCTGATCCACACTGGCAACCTCTCTGGCTCTCAGACCATGATGGTGGTGGAGGGCAAGGTCCCTGCAGGGTCAATGAAAGCTATGAATGGGAGCCAGACCTGCCTTGTGCAGGGGGGTACTCTGCAGCCAGGAGGGCTTTCAGGTTCTCAGAGGGTCCTGGTGGTCGGAGGGCCAACAAGCAGCGGAGGGCAGCTGGTCCAGGAGGCAGGAGGTATGTCCCTGAAGAGTGGTGGCTCTGGCTCTCAAAGAGTCCTATACAGCAAGGGCAGCCCATCCGCTGGCTCTCAGAGCAAATTGGTGGGTTCCTCTACCACCACAGTGAGTACAACCCCCACCTACCGTAAAGTGGTGGTGCAGGAGACAAAAGAAATTCTCTGAATGAGAGATTGTCTGGACTAGAGAGGACCTTTCCAGTAATGCCAATAAGACTGTGACTCTGGCCTGGTCCAGGTGGTGATGGGATGCTAGCGGGACTCAACTAATGCAAGGCAGCCAATAAGAATGTTACTCTGGCCTGTTCCAGGTGGTGATGGGACGCTTTTAGGACTCAACCAATGCGAGAGTTAATGGAGAGCAGGTTTCCCATAGTCCATCTTTTAAATTTGACACTTCAACTGTTCTGTGTACAATTAGTAAATCTTCATGTTGTTTTATGTTGTCTCTTGTTGATGTATGTTGTTTTGCACCAATTAAAAAAGAAATATGAAAAACCTACCGTTCCAAAATAGCAAATCTTAGCCTAAGACTGCATGCTTTCTTTTCTGCTGCCATCATTTTCATCATTAGAATTTTGTTTTCAAAGATAATCTGGGTAAAATGACGGTTTAACATAATGCAACACACAAAATAAGAATAACTCTGCAAGAGGTCAAAATAAACATATGCCGTGTTTTGACAAATTCTTAATAAAATCCAAATGACACCATATTGTCCTTTGTATTCATCCCTTTTTTAAAGTTTCTCAGGTAGAAATGAGTTTCTGAGAGCTTCTGGGAAGGAATTATAGTTTAACTTCATCTACAACTCAAAATAGACATATCTCAGCGAGAGAACCATAAAAAGATACCGATAAGCTGCCTGAAAAATACCATTTTATACTGCTATGTATTACGGTGCTATCGGTAGCATTAGTATTTGCAGTAGCACTGTTAGCGGTACTGATGGAAAGCGTGATTGAAGATGGGACAACACTGAAGCGGAGGTCAGCCCTGCTGAACGCCCGGGGGAGCTGGAATAATTTGTTTGTCGTATGTTTGTGGATTGAACAATGCATTTGTGAACACCATAAAACACTCATACTTTTCATACACATTTGTAAATGCTATTTGTAGATCATGAAACACATATGTCACCAATATTGAGAATAATTGCTTGCCATAGTTGCTGAAGTCACGAGTTTTGAGACTTGAAAACGAGGCGATGGACAAGAAAGGTTTGATGAGCCTTGGGTCAGAGGACACATTTACAATTTTTAAGTTACTCTTGCTGTGGATTTAGTGTACGTCCTAATCATTAGAAATGACTTCAAGGAAACAAACTCTGAAAATATACAAAATAACTTTTATTTTCCAAAATGCAAAAAGTGTACAAAGTTATGTTGGCAAGTAGTTACATTTATGAAAATGAATAAAGAGACATCTGATGGACGATTGAACAGGGACAGATTTTGAAAGAATGTTAATGTGATTGTGTCATATTGAAGTGAGTGGAGGAAGAATGATTAAATACAGAGAAACACCTCGACAGCTACACAACACCACTATCATCTGGTGTCTACTGGTGGACGTCCCAAACAGCAACTGTGAACAAAGTGATGTCTCATGCAGTACTCAGTACTCTGCTTCGTGGAGTTTTAGTTGTTCTGGGAGGCCTGCTGCATGATGACCGAACATAGACTCAACATCTGCAGGTACTCATCTGCACCGTCTGACAGGCACTTACTCACAACCTGAACCAAAGAGGAAACACAACCAGAAAGCAAGAGTGTTTAGAAAGGCACGAGTCCATCTGAACGATGATAGGTTTTACATGACATCAGAGTGCATTACGGAGCGAATAAAATCAGCAAAATGATTGATGCTGCTCATCAAATGTTACCTCTTACTACTGTGTTTGGTTGAATAATACAGTAGGAGTGTGACATTTTACGGATACGGTCTTCAAAAAATGTTCAACTGTAGCCCAAACCCAGCTGGTGTGCCTTTAAAGAAATACAGAGCACTTTGTGTAAGGGTTAGCAAAAACCAGATGTTTAAGGCCACACAGTGACAGATTGCTTTATGTTTATATTTACGAACATCTTGAAAAAATATACAAAGAGTGATACAAACTACTTTATGTTATGACACAAGCCTGCATTTCATTTAGACTTGTATTAGAATCTCTTTCTCCTTCGAAAAAAGAGCAATGTACACAACGTCCCAGGTGCAGTCCCAGTCATTTTTAGCCGGTGCTGATCGTCACTTTAACCGAATAAAATGTCAAACGTCACCAGCAGCAGATCATATCAGCTATAACTAATTAACATTCATTCAGTGAGTAACTCGACAACAGGCTAAAGTTAAACTTTAACTTTGTGCTCCCTGCATGCCGGCTTTTGTACGTGTCCAAAAATTGGAAAATTGCTCCCCGGGCTACTGTATAGTAGCTGCTCATTGCTCCCAATACCCGGACGGGTTAAATGCAGAGTCTAAATGTCTGTGTGTGCTGTGCACGTGTGTGACGATTTAAAGAGGATTCAAAATACTCTGTTTGAATCCTAAAACACCTGTAGATGGAAACAGAGTGATCTGCTGATCATGTCATATCAATTTCAGGAGTCGCAATTACACTTTAATTCACATCTATAATTTAACGGTTGAAAACCATTAACTCGATTAGGTTAAATTTGAACCTAATCAACCAGTTATTATTTGAATCAAGGAAAACAAGGTATGCCAAATTTAGTAGGCTACACCTATCATCATTATTATGTGTCAGATACATATTGAATCAACATTCAGGTAAACCTAAGTATCAGATTGGATGCTATATCGGTAGGTATTCAACATTAAATGGGCTCTGATTGGGATCATGGCCAACTCAACTTTATGTTCATGTTTCCAAAGAGAAGTTAAAAAAAAAAAGATTTTAGAGCACTCCTTGACAGTGTTGCTGCAGTGTTGCTGTGGTTCTCCTGAATTCAATAAAAGCCTAATAATCCCACATTTCTCATCACTGCAGTTGAAACAATTACAATACTAATTCACAAAGAATATAAAAGGGTCAAAGAGGAGGAACCTTGGAGCTCCACCAGAACCAGCACTGCATCAGATCACTTACCGCCATCTTCTCTGTTATAGCTGACTTCTGCTTGTCACTCAGGTCCTGCTCTATGATAGACTCGTGGAGCTGACTCAGGATCTGTGTGGCTGCATAGCCTTCATCCACCAAGTTCTGACAGAGGAGACAGTAAAAATATAAGGATAATGTACTTGCAAGATTCTCGCTGTTTGTAAGTCGCTATGGACAAAAGCATCTGCTAAATGAACTGTAATGTAATGTAATGACATGCAGGGAGTAAGGGAAAGCCGCCTCGTTTTGAGCCAGGATAAACCCTGAATGCATCGGAGGTGGTACCATCCTGATCATGTGCACACACGTGACCCGTCCTGGACCCTCTGTGGTCAATGGGCTAAATTGTGTCCAGATTGTTACAGGGACAGTCAGTGGGAGTGACTCTAATATTAATCCCTGGATATTTGATGTTCATATGCCGTTTTTTGGTGGTTTCTTAAAGTGTACTAGAGTAGCACATCACATGACATGGTTAAGGCTGAGAATATGACCACTGGTGTACTAAATATATTGTAAAACAATTTGATTCTACTGGCAAAAGGTAGATCTCTTTTTTCGTTTTTGAAGCATTTTAATAATAAAAGTAAGTAATCCACTCTTACACATTTTTACAAGACACTTTTATAAAGTTTTGGAACGTTTGGATGATTTTACTTCCTAATTTAAATCATTTGCTTTTATCAGTAGCCTTTTTTGTCATGATGTAATGTAGAAAAAACAATATAATGTTGTACAGATGTCTGTTTGAGCTTTTGTCTTAAAAATAAAAATAAAAGGACATTATTTATGAAACTATATTAAAGCATCAGTGGCAGGGAGTAGGAGACTAGTAATGACCTCATGTGATCGGTCGAGGAATCTTTTGTTTTCTCAAGTGATCCTGTGCTGGACCAGACGCACGATACCAGCGAAAACACATCAGTCAGTGAAAATGCCTTTTTTTTTTGTTCATTTTAAAAACGTTTTTCCTGATAAAATATTTGAAGTGTTTGGCCTTAACGAATAACAAGAAAAACAAATGCATGTCACACTAAACAAAATTGCTGCAAATTCAGGACACAGTCACAGGTAAAAAGCACCGACATGTCTGAACACCTACCCCGACGACGACCTCTAGTTTCTCAAATGTTCCTGAAAGGCATATCTGGAGCAAGTTGTCAATCATATTGGGAGGAATGACCTACAGGAACAAGAGCGCACAGCAACAGAGTGACATGATTGGCAAGGGAGGTTTCAAATGTGCGGACCTAAAGAAGTAGTTAACAAACCCTCAGTTCTTTCGTCTGCACGACACAAAGAAGTACGTCTCACCCCGGCTATTTCAATGACAGCACGCTCTGTGATCTCCTTGTCGACATTGAGCCGCGCAGCACTCTGGAGGAAGGTGATGGCTTTTCGCAGGTCTCCCTCAGACACGCTCACCAACGCTGCTATACTCTAGATGAATAGAAACAGACACACCTCGATTACACCAGCTGTACAAAGAGAACAGCTGCAGTTCTCTGCCACACCTGAAGCCTAAAAAGATTCTTCAGGTTGCAGTTGTACGCACAAGGTGTGTGCTGTTACGAGGCTGCTGTAGACCGCAGCGTTGGTTCAAATGGAAATATAATCGCTTCCATCAGAAATATGTCCAAAGGTTGAAAAACATGCGTTGAGCTTTAGAAAAACAGTCCGACACTTTTTTAACTGGACAAAAAGATCAAATCAACTGAATTAGGCAGGATGCACTTTAAAATATATTAAGGCTGAAACTAACGATTATTATTTTATCGATTATTCTATTGATTTTACAATAATTAAGATTATTTTCTGATTAGTCAATTAATCCGTTGCTAACTCACAAATAAATAATAATCATAACTTCTACCATTTATCTTTCAACCTTTTTTTCCCCCCAAGTAATATAATAGAATAATACAATAGTGTAGTATTTAATAATACAATAGATGCTCTTTATTATGGTATTATATTATAGTATTGTACTGTATTGTATTGTTTGTGTCAGAGTCCAAAGGGAATTAAAGAATTTGAAAATAAAATATTTTTAGAATATCATTATTTGTGACATTGTTTGTAATGGTAAACATCAGGCCTGCAGAAGTGGACTCATCATTTCTGTCTCGGTGTGTATGGATTAACTGACTGATGAGTCTCTTAACTGGAGTCTATGGAACAAAAATAGTCTTGTTTATTTTATTAATGAATTGATTTAAATAATTGATACAATTATAAGCAAGCAGTCGGCTTTAAGACAATATAATAGATATAGAAAACTAAATTTTCGGAAAAAATCAAAAGCTGAAATTCAAAAACAACTTACAGTTGATGTTGCCTACTCATCAGTTGGAGCCTGCATGTCCCGAAGGAAGTCGTGGCTATTCAGAAGGTTAATGTTTTGGAATAGAGTCTGATTAGATCCGCCCCCAGCACCTAATCGTACGAAACGCGGTATCTTATCTATGGATGTTACAGCGTAACGTTAATGTTAATCTACGTTGTTTAGTTCTATAGGCCTACATGCGCATAAACAAACTGCTTAAGACCCCCCAGGCAATGGTGCGGGAAACACTGGCTATTAAAAGATCCCTTCCTAACATGCTTCTAATAGAACTGATGGGGGAAACAATGTTCAGACTCTTACTTATTCAGCAATTTCATTATTTTTTCTCTCTTCCACATCACAGCAACACTGTCAAATTCTTTCTCTTTCACCTCTTTGGTGTATTTGAGGTTCTCCTTCTCACAGATCTCCAGCAGGCGCTCTTCTTGGATCCGATTGGCTAGAGGTTTGAAGCGAAACTTGGAACATCTGGAGGTCAGAGGCTCAATAATCCTAGAGAACACAAAGACACACAGCGGGGTCAGGATCAGTCACACAGAGAGTGCGTTCATGCGTTCGTGGTTGTGATAACTCAGCTGACCTGCTGATGTAGTTACAGATGAGGCAGAAGCGGGTGGTGCGGGACTCCTTCTCCATGGTTCGCCTGAGGGCAGCCTGAGCCGGTGCAGTCATGGAGTCCGCCTCATCCAGGATGATGATCTTAAAAGGAGGACACAGCTTCCCACTGCAAATACAGCAAAACACAGTGGCTGATATTTGTATTAGTAGTTTGGAATACATCTGAAACTATTCATCCCAACACAAACGGGTTTCAAAAAAAAGTTCAGATGTTTTTTTACAGCGCAACGACCAGAGAAATTGCTCTATATTCGAGCATGCAATCAATGCGGACTCACTCTGGGCGGGTCCCGGCCACGGTGAGCTGAGCAAAGTTCTTGACCTTCTGTCTGACAACCTGGATGCCTCGTTCATCGGAGGCATTGAGCTCCAGCACCCTCGTCCTGTACAGGTGTGGACTGGAGGAGAGACAGTGGAGGGGGGACGAGATCCACACAAAAAGAAAACAGGTGAACGACCAAACGACAAACAGACAGAACTTTCGGAGATGCAAAGAGCGGCAATATCTGCTTTTCGCTCACAATATCATTGACAGCTTCACTCACCCATAAAGTTCTCTGGCAGCAGCTAAGATGGTGGAGGTCTTTCCTGTTCCAGGAGGGCCATAGAAGAGCAAGTTGGGAAGCTGCAATTTAAACAAAAATACTAAGAAACAGTGACGACACGGAGAGACTGCATAGTTTATCTGATGTTTGTCTTTGTTCGTGTACATTCTTACGTACAGACATTGGGAGAAACTTGGGGTTCAATGTCACTTCTAAATGTAAACGGAAGGAGTCGGATATATTCTACATCCTATTTATTATCAAACGCAGACACATATATATTATCAAATCACAGACCAACATCCACAAAGACTGTATCCTAACAAGCAGGGCTCCACACTAACTCTTTCACTACCAGCTATCTCAGTTGGTGGCACCAGCACATGATTTGGTCACACACAATCAATGACGCTCACTGCCTGCACTTCAGTGGTGTCTGCGTCGGATCCTGTTCATGCATGTCCCTCCACAGCAGCCTCCTCCTCTCTCTCTCTTACAGTTATTTTTTTTAAATAATCAGTTATACATCATTTATGGAACAGCTAAATGGATTGTTTCGTGAAGTTCGATGCTGCTACGTACAACCGTATGGGGCTGAATTGGTGATACGAGCGCACAAGCTGAAAAAAACATCCACGCAGAGCAGAAATGCTCTGCGTGCCCAAATGCGACCCAGCAAAACCCGGGGCTGTGACGAGCGTGAACTCAACCCTCCCTACGCACTCGAAACTGCTCAGCGTTCGCTTGACACGCCTTTGGAAAGAACTTTTGAGACTCAGGAGGCTCGGACGGATAAGACAGTAGCTAATGTCTCTGCTTTGTCGGGGGCACCGATGATAATGATCATCACGCACTCACATAAATGTGACCAATGAACCACACTGGGCGACATGTTCCTTCATTATCATGAACACACACTGAAGTTTATTTTGAGATTAATCCGCCATTGAAAATAGTCCCCAACAAATGCATTATTTCCTCCTGTTTATGTAACATTTACTTAAAACTACAGTGGTCAGTTGAAATTATTGAGCCTTCATTAAAATTAAACTATATGTGCGAGCCGTTTCTAAAGATTTCAGCAGGAACCGATGGGCTCAGTGCACAGGCAGTGAAGACAAAGTTTTGAGAGATGGAACAAATTATCGATTTTGGTCTTTTTATGGGATTTCTTCAAAATAAGAAAACTATTGAATCACACCGGCCTTATCCTTTTTTAATTTTTTTTGCCATTTTCACATGAGAAAGGTGTCAAAACAATTAATCAAACACAGTAGCCATCATAAGAGTCTGATACTTACGTCTGCCCCTTCCAGAGACTTCTTCAGCACTGCCACCACCTCCTCCTGAAAGGCCACCTCATCAACACACTTGGGCCTGCTAGGATTTGCAAAAACACAGCCTGTTAATATTTATTTAGCAACAGCATGTTGGTTCACTATTTAATAAGCACATATACTGTTTCAAGGTGGCAATGTTATTAGGTACACTTGTACAATCTAATGCAATCCAGTACAACATCTCTGTCATAACATCCATCTTTACGAAGCTCATATTGTTCCATTTTTGGAGACATTCAAGGATAATTTATTGTCATTCTGCCACACAATGAAATGCAGTTGTAGCCTAGTCCATTCACGCTACACAAGAAAAACAGAAAACAAAACAGAACAAAAACAATATATCGATTACTAAATGTCTGGTATTGTGACATCCCTATTCACAACGTAGCATTATCAGGAAAAAATAGGGTGTGCCTCCCTGGACGATGGTGACTTTACTGCATCCCAAACACATTTTCTCTTGTCTGCGGGACAGTGTTAGTCTTGTGCCCTGATGGTACTGTAGAAAAACAAGTACTGTGACGTTTTCAGAATCGACTTGGTCCGGCAGGTCTGGCTGGATGGTCATAAGATGCCGCAGTCGGAGATCGTCTAAAGGTCGGCTCCACTTAATCCAATACCCACACTTCCTTCTGTGAGGACAATGAGGTTCTCTCTGTCATATGGAGGGGTGTCACGATTTTGATTCTAAATCAAAATGAGCTTTTGATTTCGATCATCGGAATCAAAAGCACTGATGCCCTTGCCATAGCAATACTAGTAATCCCCGCTCCCACCACCCCCCAGGGGATGTTAAGGGTGTAGATACAAAGTCAACAGTATAAGCCACACAGAAGTGGTGTACATCATCTGAAAGCTGGGAACCTGGGGAATAAGTTTAGATGCAGCTGTTTCTCTAGTCATGAATCAGAAATAAAAAGAAAAATGAATGAATTGAAAAAATAAATCAAAAAAAAAAAAATTGTGAAAGTGCATTAGCACTTGGAAAATGATGATAGAAGTATATGGTTCATAAGTTGTTGCAGAATTGTTTAGGTCCATAGCCATAGCCATAGTCCATTTGTTAGACAGTTTTGGTGCCAAACAGACATAATGTACAATACACCTTTGTGCTTCACACTTACTATTTTTCTACCCAAGGAATAGCCTTGGCTTTCTTCTCTGTACTGGGCCCTGCTGCCGCCTTGTCTTTCTGGGGTCTGGTAGTGTGAACAGTCGCTCCTTTCAAAAAGGCCTGCATGACTCCTCCTGATTTTGGTAAAAGCAGCAGAAACACCCACGGATAAATAAACATGCAGATGCAGAAACAGAAAGGCACATTTGAAAAATCTATCCTAACTTTTAAACTTAAAAAAAAATGTAATCAGTAGACAGGGGACCTCAAAATTGACCCGCATTGGATGACCTGATCTGGGCTTCCTTATTATGTAATTTCAGTTTATATTTTTCTTCAGATAGATAAGATGATAAAACTTTATTGTCATTCTATTAAATAAAGTTGATATTTTTCTTCGGCATTATGGCAACACAGTTTAAAACAGACAGTAAGAATGCATGAAATACAGCGAGGGGCAGCTCAAATGCATTAAATACTAAAATACATTTTCAACAGCGGCTGTGCTCATGGACTGTGTGTGTGTGTGTGTGTGTGTGTGTGTGTGTGTGTGTGTGTGTGT
>CALSBV010011200.1:26878247-26899461 GCA_943590825.1 Bovichtus diacanthus | reverse complement strand
GTGTGTGTGTGTGTGTGTGTGTGTGTGTGTGTGTGTGTGTGTGTGTGGGGGGGGTGTATTTGAAATCTGTTAATATTTGAGTCTTGTGATGATAAACAAATGGAAAAACGGAAGTAATATTTGAGGTGAAACAAATCTTTGGCAACATTAATGATCCATGCGTTATACTTAACCACCCACAATATACCAGAAGTCTGCTTTGGATCAACCAATAGCAGGCTTAACATGAAAACTTCAGGAGATTTACTTAAGAAATATTTAACATATTAAAAACAAGAATGTTTTGGGGAGTTTAGCTTTTTTTGTTGCAAGTGACACACCTCGTTTGCTTGTTTCATGGAAAGAACTACAAACAAAAAGAAAACAAAACCATTATGTTTATTTTTGAAGGAGATATCCCTGTCTTCAGAGTGTCTGTGCGTGTGTCCCTGTCTGCTGAATGGTGGGTCTTTCTGGTTCTCACACTGTCATGCAGGTTAACATGTTGGAGAGTTTTGATCAACATGTTGGAGAGTTTTGATCAAATCTACAGGGTTAAGTGCCAAACCCCATTTAAAACGTCGATAGTTACAAAAAAAAAAACAATGTCGCTTGTCACCGAATAATCCTACCAGTTAGTTTCCTACGATTACATGTACGTGATATTCTGTTTGACGCGACATTACAATGTCAATTAGGTGAATTTCGATTGTTTCCAATAGTTTGTTAACGAAGTGTGGCAGTACTAACGCGAAAACGGAGAATACATGTAAAAATGGCAGTATGTTACGTACCGTTGTCCCTTAGTGTTAACATGACAATTATTGGCATTTATATCTTATTTGCAATTGAATAAACTATGGCTAGCATTTCACAGTAACGAACACGCTAACTACGATCAGCTAGTTAGCTAGCTAAGTTAGCCAGTACCGGCTTGTTGATTATTAGGTTGTAGGATTAGCCAATTGTTAGCTGTTGATAATGCAGATAGACGTCGCACTTACTTTATATATCAACCGCTGTTCAGACACACTCTGACCTTAATATCAGGAGATAGTTTCTTCGTACCAAAGCTTAACGAGGAAAGTGCGTCTGTTAACTGTGTTGTGTAGAGTCTGGTTGTTGACGTGTGTAAAATGGTATAAACGGCAGTGCCTTCCCGCTCTGGCAGAGAAAACAACTTCCGTCGACGACATTTCGTGGCTTCCAATCAGATGTCACGGATGCTGGAGTAGGTCCTGCCCCTCCTTTCCTTACTCACGTATCCTCCCTCCCTTCCTCCTTCCTTCCCTCCTTCCCCCCTCCCCTCCCTTGAGAGGAGAAAAAAAGAAAAGGATGGAATGGGAGCATCCCTTTTTTTCTTCTTTTTTTCTCTCTTCTCCTTTCTTCATATTTTGTCATCCCGTAATCTCATATTGTTCCTCTTGTTATATTCCAAACTGTTGGATCTTTTGATAAAGATACAAAAAAAATAAAAATAAAAATACAACAAAATAATAATAAAAAATTGAAAAATTAACTTCATCTATGTCAACAATGTTGCTCATGTGGCACAATAATACTTGAATGGATGAATCAAAATACTGGATGCACACAATGCCCAGGATTATGCTTTGTCTGCCAGCTGCTCTGCCATTGATGCCGCATGTTTCTGTTGTTTGAAAGCCTTCAGTAGGGCCTGTAATTGGCTGGCAGAATGAAGATGACTGAGTGGCAGGGTGAAGCTGAGTGCAGATGTCTCTGGCTAATGGTCATCTCCCAGGCAATCTCCACAGTCCCAGTAGACACATGCTCAGGGAGAGATGCTTCTGTCCCTGCCTGACGTTGTTGGCTTTCATCAAAATGTGGAGCGGGAGCAGGAGCATGGCCTCCGTAGCACTGAATGAACCCAGGCAGCAAAAGCATGAATGATGAATGATGGGCGGAGGCCTTTGATTTCTTTTGTTCAAACCCTTTGAAAGATAATGAAGGCGAGATGGATAGCAAGGATACAGTCTTTTAAGAGACTCAAAGCAAAAAACAATGTTGTTTTCTAACGACTTTCTGTGTTATTTCCCCTACCTTGAATCTAATCAAACCGGGGGAACACTTCAGTGTGAGAATCAGTCAATGTTCCACTAGCTCCAATCCGTGTCCTTCCAGGCACCAGGATTTCTCTCGTGGACCTATTAACCCCCACCCCATCTATCCAGTATCCACCCTCCCCCTGCTTCTGTGTCTCTCCCTCCGCCCTGCAGGCAGGTATAACAGCACTCTGATTTGTTTTCCCTCTTTGTGACTCAGCTTCTTTATTAGAGCAAACAGAGCATCATTAAAACAGCAGCAATGCTTTCCAACCCGGAACCTAAGGAGTGTCCCTATAAGTGGAGTAGACTCAATGTCTTCCCCACTTCCTGAGGAGCATCCTTTCATTCGTTTAGGTTTGGCATGTTTTTAAACATTTTTCGGAGTATCATTTTCCCTTGTTTTTTTTTTTGGTTTTTTTTATTGCTGTGAGGACTATTGTATTTTTGACCGGGAGGCTTCTTCTTAATCATTGGATATGTCTGCCAGCATCATGAAAAGGACTGAAGAACTGTCTGGGAGGCTGATGTTTTGTTGTTGACTAATTACCTCTTTTAAACTAATTAAGGAGTGGCTTTTTTGTTCTCTGGCTTACACATTTACTGACTAACTGGTTCTTTTTTTTAAATGATTTTCTGTCTGGTTTGAACTAAATGAAGTTTGCTGGCTGAGACACAATGTGTCTCTTTTGTTAACTGACTGGCTAAAGTGTTTATTGTGTGGTTGATTGGCTGACAAAATTACTATTTTGTTCACTAAACACGGGCTGACTGCTTATATTACCCATTGACTAGCTGTCCGAGCTACTTCCTTTTTTATTCCCTGACTGGCTGTCTTGGTTATTTCACCTGTGCTGCCAAGCTGATTATTTTATACGCAGGCTTACTGTTTTTTCTGACTGGCTGAGAGGGCCATCATCATTGTCACCCTCAGGCTTTGTGATTGTTTGGATTTGGAGGAGGTGTGATGAAGGATAGGAGAGGCTCCACATAAGAACATTCAAAGCAGAAAGAACTACAGGAGGAAAAAACCCTCACAGGAGAAAACTGGATTAGGGAGCAAAAGGAGGGGAAATTATCGGGGGAAGGAAGGGTGACGAACGGAGGCGTGGCAGCGGAGAGAGAGAGCGGCAAGAGAGCGAAGGGGAGGAGAGTGGATGCGACCCACACCCTGAGATGCTGTGCTGGCTGAGAGAAGACGAGATGTCGGTCCACGAGCTGCTACAGAGGGTGCAGTGTGTCATCACTCATGTCGGTAAGTCCTCACATTTCTCCCCTCGTTTCCTCACAATCCTCTTCGTATTCCAATAATCTGCAGGTGTGAAATATGAAGAGCTTTTTGTCTCCGCTGGGGAAATTGCACACGAGAGCCTGCCTAATGGAAGTGTAAGGTGGAGGACGTGCTATTAGGTTGTATCTTTCTCTGGAAGCCCTTGAACTGGTTGAAAATGTGAAAAGAGGCAGAGCAGATGAAAGTGAGGCAGGGAATCTCCATCCTCTCATCAGGACCACTGAGTGAGGAGCGATGCAGAGGGATGCTCTGCACATGGGCAGAGGAGTCATTCAGTCTGATCAATGTTGGCCTCCTATGCTTATGAGCATAATCAAAGATATATTTTTGGTCATTTAAATGTGTTGAGTCTTTTAGGCTATCCTCAGTGTTTCTCTATGAACAGTTAATGAGATTTGCGTGTGCCTGAGTGAATATTTTCTGAGAGCTAGAATCTGATTTTTTATTTTTGAATGATTTACAAGAACCTAACGGCAGCAAACGTACTGTACATACGGTACATTTAGTGTGACCAGGGCTCTCAGTACGTATTTATTTGTAAACCTTTATACTGGCGAATGACTACCAATCCTGTTCACCCAATTTCTTTTCTCATAAGATTTATCAGGTGAATATTCAAAAGATTTACAATCCCTAACCACTTAAACTGTCTATCCTACATCTCCTTTTCTCGACCTTCCTCTACCTTTTTGCTTTCTCCTTCCATCTCTCCTTTGCTTTATTTCTTTTCCTCACCCCTTCTCTCCCTTGCTCATTTCTCCGTGTCCCTCCTGTCCACCCCCTCTGGATTCCTTTCATCCTTCCCTTTCCATCCCCTCTGTCCTTGCTTTTGGCCTCCCTGTCACCTCCCTTTCCTCCCCTCTCTCCTCTCCTCTACCATTCTGCATCTGGCTGGTTGGGAAGTAGGTTAATGTGCCAAGCTGGAAACTCTCACACAGCATCCTCCATCACTGCACTTCCTGCATCGCATAGCTCAGGGAGTGAGGGGTAGGGGGATGGAGGAGGGCTTCTGCAGAGCGTTACTATGGAAACTGAGCTAGCTTCTGCCGAGCAAGGGGCCCTGGATTGATTTATTGGGAGCCAGGCTCTCGCGGGATGCTGCCATCGCTTGCAGCATTGGTGGGTGCGTAAAAGGCATTGATTAAACTAGATTTGTGTATTTCTCACTTATATTATACTCTTTCCAAACCGCATGTCTCTGCAATGCACACACACACACACACACACACACACACACACACACACGCACACACAGATTTGCAATCATGCAGTTGTCAGGAAATTGTAGATGTTGAAATGTCTTTTCTAAGCCATTTACGGACTTCTCGTCCACGTAGTGTTAAAGCTGAGTTCATTTTTGACCTTGAAAACGGCAGATGACAAAAATAATCTCACAATGAGGTCCCTTTTCTTGGTTTTGATCTGTTCTGGGTGCTGTTCTAGAAATTTTTTTTACCAAATTATCTCTTAACATGTTGTTTCCTATCTCTCCCCCCCCTGCTATAAGTTTGGGGAAATGTATCGTATCCCTGCTGTCTGACAGGGTCACACATCAGCTCATCACAACTCTTCATCGAAGCAGGATGTTTGCAATAAGTGAAACTGTATTTCCCAAATATGACCAAAACCATGTTAAGTCTCTGTGTCCTCGGACCTTTGTTTGCATTTAAAGATTAATCTCGCACATAACCATTGGTGTAGGCCCATTACATACACACCATGTGCTACTTATTTACCCAGTTCTATGTGCCGTTCCTTCCCAACAAGACAGTGTTGTTCATTCACCAGCAGGGAGCTCACTCGTTCCAGCTCGAACCACACAACCGTTTCCAGTACAAGGGGTCTTGATCATGGACATCCTCCTCCCCTTATTCATTTAAAAGCAATGACAGCCCAGCCCTTCTCTCTGACGTCTTTGTTTAGTCCCTCCGAAGACAGCCTTTCGTTCGTGTCATGTTGAACAGACGGAGCAGGAGGAGCAAAAGGCTCAAATCACGGGACATAATTGACCTTATGTTGACCTAAGCTCTTCTCTTTAGGGTGCTAAATCACTGGAGATCGATCATGGGAAGCTCTCGCCATGTCGTATGTCTGTCACATCGCATAGCCATCTAATGCTCCTATAAACCACTGGGTTTACCTAATTATCAGTTTGTGTCAGTTTCAGTCAGCTGTGGCTTCCTGATTTAATAGAAGGATGTGTTAATTAGTCAGCTTTAAAGGTGCTACAAGGCATATTTTTAGCCAGGCGAGCAGTTTCCCCCTTGCTGCTTCCAGTCCTTAAGCTAAGCTATAGGCTAACCACGTCCTGACTTTAGTTCTGTACTTAATATTAACATCAGTGTGTAATATTGGTGTGTGGGACTTTAGCACTCGCTGATTGTGTGCTCAGGTCAGTGCTGTTAGAGTTTGTAATTGTATCTTACTTTGGCAACACGTAACTCTCCCTAAGATCACAAATTGTTGTTTTCACATTTCTGTTTTGAAGCGTTTGAGTGACTCTTTCTGAACTTATCACATGTGGAATGTGTCTCATGCACCATGCACGTGAACTTTTTGTTTTCACATGTCTGCACACAATCACATGTGCCTACATCATGCAAATGTATCTCATGTTAATTGTCTGACAACCAGATTTGCCTGCACAGTATATGACATTCACATGCAGTGTTTTTTTTTCACATGCCATAAAACATTTTCCAACGTGATGGTAGACATCATATGGAAATATAAATACAACGTGTGTATTTAAGCATTTCTTAGCTCCCTTTAAATGGGATGGCACTGGTCAGCAGTACTCACTGAGGTTTCTGGTGATTTACACTTGGCTGTAACAATTTTTTCAAAATAATTTCCAGGTTTTGCTGTAAAAATCTCTGTTTTCCTGTATATTACAGAGCATCTGTCGCTCCTTTTTTATGATGGCATCAACTCCACCTCCTACACATCCATATCTATATATACAAATGCCCCCTCTGTCCCCTATGTGTGGCCAATAACATCCCAGCAGCACAAGGATGAGTCATTTGACCTTGTTCCCTCATGCATAATTCATGACCGTATATGCCACTTTATGGATGCCTGATGTACAATGGCTACTCTCGTCCCACTGATGCGTGCTGTCAGGATGATTAGTGCTGATGCCTCCAAGATAAGAGCAGACAATCATATTCTTGTTAAATTTAAAGCTCCCTTGAACCAAACCACTTGCCCCCCCCCCCCCCCCCCCCCCCCTGATCATTGAGCGCCCTCTAAAATTGCGGTTTATCAAAGGAGGGTGTGTTACAGGGACCTCTGGAGTGACCTTCAGAGTGCCCAGTGAAAAAGGTCAGGCTGTAGGGAGGGATGATGCTGGATGTTGCTGTGTTTTGTTGCTCTAGGCAACCGAGAGAGTCGGAGGACAATGCCTCTTTGAGTGAGCAGGGAAATAGATTAGATACTTAGACAGTGAAAGTATAACTATGGATACTTTTACACATAATGCTGGATTCCTGGAGACTGCTGCTTAGTAGACTGAACGTGTAACATAGTTGTAGACGACGACTGAGCAACACTGATACAATTTCTGCCTCTCAGAACGAACTTTATGGGCCATGGTCTGTTCTGCGCTAAACACTCTGAATATGAAGCAGCTTTTTCCATATGCTGTAAGCCTCCTCAACTCATTATCCATACCTCATCATAAACATATATTTGTATAGCATAAAGGGACTTCTACTCGTTTCATTGTGCAACCCTGTGTTGTAGAATGACAGTACTCGAACCTTGTAACTTTGGCATATGAGCGGAGAACAGTGTTACTTAAAGTATGATTCCGGTTTCACACAACAGCGTACTAATTTGAATGATTTTGCCATAATTCCCTTCGGTAATAATGACATTGTACTCACAGAATAATGGCTGAGATCTGGGAGCCTGAAGACATCACTAATAACAAGTACATTATGAAACAACAATTCCTTAAAATCAATACTTAAATAATCATGGAAAACATTCAAAAACGTTATTCTATTCATTTGAAAATCAAAAGACTTAAAAACACCTCATTTCAAACGGCCTTATTGATCAAATCCTGCACAGTAGATTCAGGGTCTTTCCCCATTCTTTTGAAATATAATACAAATTCATTTTCTATTAACTTTTAGGTGTTCTTGAGGTTGGGATTTTGGTTTATGCTGGGGGGGGTCTGAAATATTTTATAAGTACAAATGAATTATATTTTAAGGGACTCTTACTTAGTATTCAGTTATATAATTTTAACCCATTTAACCCATATTTACATTTAACCCATATTTAGGGTACATTAGTGTAAATGGATAGATAATAATATATTTATTAGTTTTTAATTGTTTTTCTGTGTGACTTAAGAGATAATTAGGTAGTAAAAACACACAAAGCAAAACAAATAGAAAAATTGTAGAGGTTCCCTTTTACTTTGTGTCTTTAAATAAACTTTTATTTTTTTTACTTGAGGTCACTCCAAATTTGGGTTTAATTAATGGATAAATTGATGGAGCAAAAATCTTAAATGGACAACTTGATACTTTGAGACTTTTTCTTTGCATATTTCACCAAAATGGTTCAATACTTTGCTAAGTAACTAACTCCAAGGATGTTGGTTTACATGGGAGAACATCTTTAACATCTATGAAAAAGAGAGAGAGGGGCATAAAGACGAGGGATGAAAAAAAAAAACTGAACAACTATGTCTGGGTAATGACTACAATATGTTGGCTTCAAAGGCTTCAAGTGCTAAACACATTTTTTCACAGATGTAGGACAGAGCAGTAGTGCCTGTCCTTGTCTGGATGGAAGGGCTCTTGAGTCACATAGTAAATACATAACAAAGCTCACTATCGCTGGTTCTAGTAACCTCTTAGCTGCCATTATGGTTGAAATGCAGGGCCGCCAAAAGACGCTGTAAAAGTAAATGATACAGTTCACAGGTTCTACATATGTGAAGGCCAGAAGTAGAGACAATATATAGAACATTGGGCATCTTGTGAGAGGTAATTGTGTTCGCTACCAACTGCCTCAGTCATGGCTTTCTTCC
Organism: Bovichtus diacanthus; assembly: GCA_943590825.1. Taxonomy (NCBI): domain Eukaryota; kingdom Metazoa; phylum Chordata; class Actinopteri; order Perciformes; family Bovichtidae; genus Bovichtus; species Bovichtus diacanthus. Next base: position 26,891,075 of record CALSBV010011200.1, on the reverse strand, counting down.
TTCCTTTTTTCATTTCTTCCTCCATTCCTCGGAAGAGAGGAAAGAAGGAAGGAAAGAAAGAGAGGGAGGGAGGGAGGGAGGAAGGAAGAAGAAATTAAAGAAGTAAAGAAGGGAGGAAGGGAGAAAGGAAGGAAGGACTGGAGGAAGAAAGGACAGCAAGAAGGAAGGAAACCAGGAAGAAAAGAAGAGAAGAAGAAAAGAAGGAATGAAGAAAAGGAAGGAAGAATGAAGAAAGGAAGGTAGGAAGGGAGGAAAAAGGGAAGGGAGGAAGGAAGGGAAGGAAGAATGTAGGAAGAAGGAAGGAAGGAGGAAAGGAAAGGAGGATGAAAAGAAGGAAGGAAGGAACGAAAGAAAGAAGGAAGGAAAGAAGGAATGAAAGAAGGAATGAAAGGAAGAAAGAAAGGAAATACAGACAGAAAGGAAGGAATGAAGGAAGAAAAGTAGGAAGGAAGGAAGGAAGGAAGGAAGAAGGGAAGGAAAGGAGGACAAAAATGGAAGGAAGATTTGGAAGGAAAGAAGGAAGGAAAAAAGGAAGGTAGAAAGGGAAAAGGTAGAAAGGATAAAAGGAAGGAAAGAAGACATGTCCAACTTAATATTGTTGCTGCTTTAATAGTTGAAGCCAGAGGTCGTAGGGAAAGATCATTCCGCTCTTTTCAGTGGAGGAGGCATTAGGCAACAGGCCTCCTCTGCCTAAAGGATATTTACAGACATGAACAAGGCTGGGAGAATTATTAAGGATACCAACCACCCGGATGACGGTCTTTTCTCCCTGAAAGCTACAGGAGGATACACCGGGCCAGCACTAAGAGTCTCAGGAAGAGCTTCTACCCTCAGGCCAGGATCCTAAATTAAGTCACTGTCTTAGATGGCTCCCCCAATCACACACACATTATTATTAGTATCTATATGTATCATTCAAGGATTCAAGGGTAATTTATTGTCATTATGCAACACAGGGATGCACAATGAAATGCAGTTGTATCTTAGTCTATTATGCTACACAACTACTTTATGCTTCGTCCTCCCATTTATATCACTGAGGTTTGGGCTGATGTTTGTGACTGCATTAGGAAGGAGAACTCGGAGCGTGTTGGTGCAAAGTGAAGAATGAGGGAAAGAAATTGCCTGTGGTTTGCTTTATTTTACAAATGTTCCAAACACAAGCAATTTCTCTCAAAACTCTTAGATGCATATTGGTGAGCATTATCATTTAGGTTTTATGGCTTTGTCTCTGTGACATGATGGTACTAAACCTGGCAACCCCACTGTGACCACAGGACCTCGCGAAGTTGTAACTCCCATCAAAAGCACAAATATTGCTTTTTATATTGATATGTGTGTAAGTAATAAACCAACGAGATACAGCATGTTAAGGAGTGAGCTTTAAAGTGTTGGTCGGTGTGTTTTGTGCTAGCTGTTTCCTCCTGCTTCTTCATGCTAAGATAACCACATCCTGACCCCAGCTCTTAGACATCAGCTTGATATTAATTTTCTCATCTCACTCTCGTAAATAAAGCAAATAAACCTTTTTTTCTTTTTACAAAATGTTAAAACTACTCCTTCAATAATTAAATTTCCAAACATAACTGGCAATTCATTATTCGGCAGATGTTCACCTTGGACCATCATGTAAATCACATTTAGAATTTAAAAGGAGGATTTTCTCACAATCAACACCTACTGTAATCTTTACTTCGCTCTAATAGCTGTTTTGCGTTTGTGGTATTACACAGAGGGACCCCGCTACCAGCCCCCAGCCCCCAGCCCTCGTTGTTACGACGTCAGAGCTGCATTCTCTCTGCTTCCTCTTCCTGTCTCTGAGGGGGTGGTGGTGATGGTGGTGGTGGAGGAGAGGGCTGGGTCACCATATCCTATGGAAAATGTTTGTCTTTTGTATTGTCAGCTGGACTAAGGCCAGCTGACCAGCTCTGCTCACAACAACACAGCTGAACAATAGAATTAATCCACTGGACCAGACAAGAGAACTTTGATTTCACAAGGCTGATTTTCTCAGTGCACAGATTTTCCAAGCGGGTCAATCCTGGGCCGATCAAGGTCAAGCGAGCCGGTGGCCGAAAAGTGGCTGACCGACTGCAGACCAGGCTTGCTGAAGGAAGCGGGGCAAAATATGTTTCTGGTTTTACCACACTGGGTGTCTGCATAGGTGGACGTGTTCACATAAATGTAGAAGGCATGTATGAGCCAATCAGACCGCCTCAGAAATTAAATGTATCTCAGACTCTCACCCTCACATGGAAAGTAGACATCATTTGCACTTTGCTTCCAACAAAGTCCTTCAAACTAAACCAGAAAATATGATAAACCTATAATATAAGATAACACTTTTAAATATTTTACAGTGTGGGCATTATACAACTGTCACAACCTCAGACACAGGGTAGGAAGACTCAAATGCACAACGCCAGAAACTGAGGTGGAGTGTAAAGCAAACTTCTTTACTACTACAGTAACAGTACAAACTCAAAATACTCACTAATAGATTTACAACAAATCTCTTGATAAGGCTGGAATACAGGTTCATGACACAAGGATACAACAAGACGAACTGATACAAGACAAGGAGAGACAGGACTATTTAAACATGAGGTGAGTGGGCACAGGTGGAAACAATCAGGGGCGGGAAAACACACAAGGAGGTAACTACAAAATAAAACAGGAAGTACAAAGACAGACAGTGACTGACGAGACTAACATATTTTACGAGACATGACAACAAGGACAAGCCTATATGATTTGCTCCATCATTCCCCTCTGTGTTGTCAGTGTTGCTCTAGGCCAGTCGATGAGCACCAGAAGGTTTTTTCTTGGGTGAAGATATCGTAAAAGCAGCTTGTTCAAAAATAATAACTGCGGCTGAACAGAGAGCAGAAAACAACAGCTGTTCCTTTCAGCTATGGGACTGGTGGGAACATTCTGCTCGTCAATTATTCAAAAACTGAGGGTAGCATCTGAAACGTCATGGCGAACGTGCTCATCGTGTGGATCCTCACAGGACTGTGACTTGAAATGTTCGGCCTGTCTGTGGTGCTTTACTGGTTCCAGCAGGAGATGGTCATTCTCAGTGAGGTAGCCAAGGCCTGCAGTGATGTAATCCATGATGTAATAAAGCCTCCTCCCTGCAGCTGATTATCACAGTACACAGTTAGGACAGTGGTTGATGGATCAAGAGAAACATTCATCCTGCTTATACTAGGTAATGTAATACAATATGTGCCTGGGTAAATATTTAGTATGTGTGTATGTGTGGAAATGTACAACCTAAATAATAATACAATTTGAAAGCAACAATTTAATTAAATTTTCTTCACAGAAATCACTGAAATCCAGAGATATAGGCCAACTTTACTTTCAAAAAGTCAAAAAAATTGTTTAGTTTAAAACCTTTGGTTTTGAAATGGTCAGGGATGTGGAGTTAAATGTGCATCATAACCTGTGTTGTGTCGTTCTGATTACTGATTACTGAGGGAGTTTCCTCGAGGTATGTTTAAATGTATGTTGCTAAATCAAAGACGGACAGTCTGGATGAGACACATTTTCAAACTGATAAAGAATAAAGTATTTGAAATAATTACAATTTCATGTCTGTAGAACAGAGCTGAAGTCAGGACAAGGCTAACCTAGCTTACCATAAAGACTGCCATGGAGGCAGGGGAAAACAACTAGCCTTGCTCTCTCTGAATTTCAAAAATACCCCTCTCAACACGTCATCACTAACACGTTGTATCTCTTTTAATCTATTCACAAATGGAACAATAAAAAACACAAATGTGGCTTATTAGGAGTTACAGAACGATGTTCGCCTTGCTTTATGCCAAGCTTGGCCACCTGTGTGTCGTCTTGCACTGCGTACTCATTGCATCAACATTATCACCAGGCGTATTCACCAAAATGTTGACAAGGCAAATTTAGGTCAGTACATTTTTTTATCCTTATTCTAACCTTACAACTGCCTTTAAATAGACTACAGTTAGTGGATTAACTGGAGACTGTGATTTAACAAGTACAATATGGATTACCTGTGTGTGTGTGTGTCTGCGTGTGTGTGTGTGTTTGTGTGAATCTTTGTCCTGCAAGGCGCCGTCCTTTACACGTCGTCTACACACTTACATACACATGGCACTTGAACAACAAAGCCATGTACACCGGTGATTTATTAAAGGAACGTTTTTTTTTTTTTTACAATGAGCCGGCGTCTGACGCGAGCAGAAGAGCTTTGCTGGCGACACTGACAGCGGATGGGAGGGATGGAGACTCTCAATGAGGGCTTCTCAAACGTATGACTCAAAGGGATTTGAGGGATTTCAAAGATCTGATTTTCATTCAAGGTCAGAGGTCATACTCTGCATAGTCTTCTCGGTCAACCTTTTCTTCCCTCTGTAAATTTTGCCGCGACTATTCGCCACAACGCCACATCTCTATACTGTAAGTCTCTAGATATATTCTGACAACTATTTTTACACTAGTTGCAGCCTGCTAAAGACAATGAGAAGCATTCTGTACCAGTGATTCAGGAGCTGACCTAAAATGATCCAGTGTTACGTTCATGCGTGAACCACTCAACACTCTCCAACAGATGACGATGTGAGGGATAGGGAAATACGCAGCATTAAAATCTTGTGGTGACAGGATCACTGTGAATGATCCCCAGCTACACTGTATATTTAACGCCACTAACAAATGTACTGATCAATAGAACATGTGTTTCAAAGTAGAAAAGATTACACTACGCCTTAAGGCAGAAAGCTGGGACTGTGAGACCACAAACTGGATCACCAAACACCTCCTCATAAACATGATGGGAAATTATGTCTCCAGATGTCTTTGGCTGACATTCAGTGCAGATGAAAATGCTCCCCAGATTTACAGAGATTCTGATTATTCAAACCACCTGTGAATGTGATCAGACACACATAACAACAAAGTGTATTTTCGATGTGTCTCAAAACAGCAGAAGCAGATGCATCGAGGAAATTTGTGTTGTGAGGGAACTCAAAACTCTAGATTTAATCTAAATCAATCTGTCCAAGAATTCCTCCACATTTTTCTCCGGAAATTCATGAGCGCCGGCCAGTATGACCAATCAATACGAAACAGTTTTCCACATTAAAGATGTTCCAATTCAGAACGTCTTTAGAAGCAAAACTAAAACATTTATCCAGTTCTTTGTAACTAAGGTGGAAAAAAGGCACTTGTCTTCTCAGGCAGCACTTTTCCCCCATATGTATCACAATCCAACCAAGACAATTCAATTGACCAATTGTAAAGTTAGTTAAGGAAAACATAACTATCCCTATAACAATTGACCATACACGGTCCAGACACATACGAGGTCTTGACCTAGTCTTGCTTCTCTTCACGTCCATCATCTTCAGAACTCATGTATGAAGCTACAATAAACGTGCATTGTACTCTGGCAGCACAGTGTAGACACTGCTGTGCAGACTGCTGTTTCCACTGCACGGCCAGAGCGGACAAAGTTTAAAGAGCCATGTGAAAAAAAGGAAAGCGGGTTGTTTCCATGAAACTGGAGAAAAGAGGAAAGGTATGAATGAGTACAAAAAAACAACGAAAAAAGTGTAGTGTGATGAAGATGAGGTAAAGGGGAAAGGGAGAAAAAAAAGAGTGTAGTATCAATTGGAAAAAGCTTTAAAAGATCTTCCAGGGGGGGACACGGGAGACGGAGGAGGGGGAAGGAAAGGTGGGAGTAAACAGGGAGGTATGTAAGGGAAGTCCCGGCTGCATGATGGGAGCATTGTTGAGGATATTTGTGTAAACGGTGGTCAGAATGAGCTGCTCAGCCGATCACAAGGCTGCCAGGAGAGGCTCAGACCCCGCTCTGACGAAAACATTCACATTCCTCTCTCTCTCTCTCTCTCTCTCTCTCTCTGATACAACCCAAAAGAGGAGGGCTTGTCCCGCGGCATTGAGGGGGACCAGACAGCCACGAGGACTGGACTGTAGTGTCCCCTGTGCGTGTGTGTGTGTGTGTTATGTTACTGTGGATGTCAGACTGGACGCTGGTCTAGCCGCTCAGCTCGGCCCCTCCTGTCTGTGTGGATTGTTTCAGAGCAAGAACAACAGTAGCATGGGATCAGTAATGTGTAAGTGATGAACATATTGACTGTTTTTACAGTGTTACAGGTGTGTGCAGTGTGTGTGGTTGGTCTTTGGATACCCCCCCCATGAGAGTGTGATGCTGGGATCCAATTTAAGGTTAATCAGACCTGCAGTCTAAAGTTGGGACTGTGGTTGTTAATGTTGTTAATGAGTCGTAGTCTGTACTGGTGGACTTTAGCGTTGAGATCAATGATATACTTAAGGACCATTTAGGGGGTCCAGTGGCCCCAAGAAAGAAGGCAAAGTAGTTTCTGGTCTTTCTATATCTTAGTAGTAAAAACTGCAAGCTGTAGCCCCAAGGAAATATAATGAAATGATATGCTTTTGTGTCTCAAGTGTGTTTTTGATGATAACGGACAGTATATGGACCAGAACAGTGGTGACAGATTATTAGATATGGATATATATATATAGATATATATCAGTTGATATCAAAGTCAATTATTGCATTGTTTTCACTGATTTTCCGAACCTCAGGTTTACATAGTATATGTATAATTACTCTGTTACAAGTAAAAGTCATGCATTCAAAATGTACTTATAGTGCCAAAAGTACAAGTACTTACTATTTAGAATGGCCCATTTCAGAGTAATGTAAATCATATTATTGGATTATAATTATTGATGCATTAATTTGTACATTACTTTACAATGTTACAAGGTGTTTTTTTATTGTCATTCTACAACACAAGGTAATGTGTAGCATATGAATTTCACAAGTGATCAATAAAGTCTTATCCATAATGAATTATTATTATTTATTTGTCAACTATATTTTGTATTATTAATCTGAAAAGTAAGTAGAATTATCAAATAGATGTCGTGGAGTGAATAGTACACTGTTTACTTTCCACCACTGGAGTTACAATAGCTGGTTTGTTGTTTGGATTCCAACAACAAAGCAGTATTATAGACATTGGCATTGCACAGGTGTTTGAAAATATAATAGTAGGTTAAGCGATGGGGATGAAACATGGAAGAACTATTGCATACTGTAGCACGTCCAGGTAACTGGGCGACACAACATATACCTCCTGAATCACCATACAGAACACGCAATAACTCACTGATTGATTCTGTAGTATTCTATTCTATCTTTCTTTTTCTCTTTGTTAGTTGCTTTCTGCAGATAGGCACAGAATATGTTTATTATACATTGTAGGCCCAATGTGTATGATTGTGGATGTCACAAATAAACGTGATTTCATTTGATTGACAATCCAAAATTAGCAGTGTGCAGGGCACAATGATATGTCCACATATCAAGTCAGCAAACATTGGACTTTTAGGGCACTTGCTCTTTTTGAGTCAGCAGCAGATTTTGTTGACAGATATTGTAATTACACGAGATGCCTTCATAATGATAGCCCCTTGCAATGTGACTTTTGAAACGGGATTCCATGTTAGTGCCTCACACAAGTATGTTTTTGTCCTGCGAGGAACTTTGAAAAAGCGGGGAAGGTCTGAGAGTGTGTCAGCTTCGACTGCATTACTGTAATCCAGTTGCACCGTTGCTTAAAATAACACCTTGGCAATGGGATAGAGTTGGCTGTGTGGAGTCACTCTCTCGCAGCAGGTTATGGCTGTTTGTGTTTGTGGTAGTCAAACAGGTGGGCACATGCAAAGGTCCTGTAATAGGCTTTACTTTCTAACACAGAGATTATGACGGAGAGACGGAGGAGCAGGGAGGCTGGAGGCACCTTGCTGGCTCTAAATACGCTCCAGTAGCATTGCTCAAGCTGTGTTTGTGTGACCGAGCGGAAGCATCTGGGAAACATGGATTATTCTATTGTCTCTGCTGCAGGCTCAGTGGGAAGGCTCGATGGGTAGACGTAGGTAGGAACACACAGCCAGGTTAGGTAGAGTTATGAGTTGCGAGTCACTGGAGATCGACGCTCTAGGCAGGCCGCAATGCCAGACCTCCCTATCTCGCTGTCCAAGCTGCGGTCAGTATGGACCAGCCTATTCCACCGTACGGATCTCCGCTGCTGAGATGGCGTCTTACTACCACTTTGTGGGGGTGTGTCAGGAGACTGAGACGACCATACGAAGAAGTATGTCGACCCATCCCTACATCCTTCATGCCATGCTTCCCCTCAACGTGTCTGTTTGTGTAATGTTTTACTGTCTATGGCTTGTTTTTGTTCGGGTACTTGTGCAGTTGGTGCAATCATGAAAGCATCTAGATATTTAGCCACTGAAGCTACGAACCAACCTGCCTTGAAAAAGAGCAGGTGTCACGGTTGTGTTGCTCTCGGTCAAGTGAAAGCTCTGACATTGTTGATGGGTTGCCATGGTTATGTTCTTTGTCTGAGGCCCTGTCGTGCAGTTGGGCCCCTGTGTCTGAGTATGTTTGCTTTTACTTGAGTAACATGTATTTAAAGTATCAGTACTTTTACTTGAGTACAATATCTATCTGTCTGTCTGTCTGTCTGTCCGTCTGTCCGTCCGTTCCTAGCTTTGGCGGGTTCCAGCAGAGATCTGAAGGTGTTTTGAATATACCAGATATCAGGAGGGGTGGAAAGGGACCTGTTCAAAGAGTCGACCTGTTACGGTTATCTGGGGACTTTATGGGTCAGAGGTCCAAGCTCCAAAGGATATATTCATTGATTATTCAAATTTTTTTAAACTTTATTTTTTCTTGAGGCCTTAATTAGCAGAAACCTGCAGGGCATTTGTTTAAGACCAGGCAGTTGCAAGCAATGCTGCATTCCTCAGAGGGAGAATAACGACAGACTTTAGGAGGGGGAAGCTCAAAATAACATCACAGTGGGCAGAAAGAAGACGTCAACAGAAACAATATGACTCATGTAAGATATCCCTGCTCGACATTGACCAAACGTATTTGTTGTCAGACAGAACAGACACAACCTCCCTGCTCTCCCATTAATATTCAAACATTTCCACTCAGGAAAGGCTACATATAACATTTATAGGTATTCATTTATTTAATAGACCACTGAATATGCTGTGTAACAATCAGATTAAAGCCCTGCCATACAACCACGCTGTTTTCTCAAGAGAATGCGCAAATATGACTCAAGGTCATTGAAAGACATTTTTTAAAAAAGCAATAGCCATTATATTATATTTACTCAGTTAGTCAGATTCGACTTATTTAGGAAATCCCGGTGAGTGATCAAAGATCTCTTTTCTGCAGAATATACCTCAGAACGTAGTTTTTAAAAATCCACAAAGAGACTTATTGTGTGGCTGATATATGTTATTTCTCTTTGCCATAAAACTCCATTGTTGTCCAAAAACTGATATATCCTTTAAATAAAATGGTTAATGAAATTTAAAAACAATGGGAGAATCATGAATGGAAGTTTAGTAGTGATGCCTTATTGTATATGGGTAGAAATTTTCACACCCTCTGAGAAAGTTGCTGGCTGTTAGATAATTCAAAACTCCATTTTTATGATAGTGTCACATCATTCTTTGATTGGAATTGAAGTGAGAACACAAAACACACGCATATGCACGCATCTACTGAATGCATATTTATGTGAAACCTTATGACCAATTCATATGTCACATAGCAGACCATCCATTTCCACGTTTCACTGGGTGGTTCTGAGTGGGGTGCATACCATTAAATGCTGTTGGTATCTTGACTGACCTCACCCACAGGGGATCTGATTGGTCTGTTGCGTTCTGTTCCTCCGTTCACAACACCCCTTTTGAGACTGGGAGGTGAGAAAGATACGTGATCTCTACATTCATGCCATCAAAGTCAAATGGAACATTTTAAGCGATACTATTATTGAATATAGTTAGCTGCGTTGAGTTACAGTTGAATGAAAAGCAAATAGAGTTGGAGGTAATTGTATTTTTATGGTGTATAGAATAGTGTTCCCAGCATTGAATCAAGGTGCATTTACTTTGAATGATGGTTTTTGGCAGATACGAGACATGTTTGTGAGCTCTACAAACTCTATAACTTCAACATTTGTTATGTAGCAGCGCTAAAGCATAGCATAAAGTATTAAGCGTTACTAAGTCTGTGGTGTCTGTGTTCTCGTCTCTTTGCTGGCTGATTAATGGGGAACTTCTCAAAACCCTGCTGGGCTTGTTCTTTATCAGTCCCTGTGACCAAACACACATATATTTATGGTGACAACAACAAAGACAACTATACGTTAACAAACATACACTAACACACGTACACACGAGTGCAAGCATTCTTACACCACAGAAGGATAATGACATTAATTTGCGTTTGTAGTGAGTCAACCCTTGTGCGTACGTGTGTGTGTGTGTGTGTATGTGTGTGAGAGAGCCCTGTTATCAACAGATCCTGTCATTAGACATCCTCTGATTGTCTTCTTGCGCTGACGCCTACTTCCTTCGAACCAATAGGAAACCCCCCTTTCCCTGGACCTTGAGGAGCAAACACCCAAAAATAAAACAAGCTCTGCACAATGTGTGTGTGCGTGTGTGTGCTTGTGGTTAAAGACTGTCTATTTTCATAGACACTATTTTAATCATCCCATATTTGAGAAACTGCTCATATTCAAGACAACAAAGAGGATATAAAAAGAGAAAAGGTACATTGATCTTTAACTATGTCTTTTAAAGGTTCACTGTGGAAGATATGTTTCTTTTCAACAGAGTGTGAAGAGGTAACAGTGTTGACGTTAAACACGTCTGTGTGTTGTGTTGCACAGATATCTACTGAAGTTAGCATGCTAACAGCTAGCCGCTCTGTCTTGTTCCTCTAGAGGTGATAGTGAGTCAGTGTAGCTCCAGCCTGCCTCAGTACAGAGGGAGAAGAAGTGCAGCTGCCTGACTCTCTTGTAAATATTACAGCCATGTGTCTGTTTTATAGTTTGTTTATTGGATTACATTCAAAGTGTCAGAAACAACAAACCTCACACCACCTCTTCATCCTCACAGCTGCCAGGAGGCTGTTTCTCTGAGTGTATATCTGTCGGCAGCCCCGGGAAACATCGTAGCTTCAGTTAGCAGTTAGCAGTTAGCTGGAGTTCAGCCGCAGTACGGGGAACTGCAGACTCCCTGTTGCAGCCGTCACACAGGTCTAGCACCCATCTGTGACTGCAGGGCAGGTTCTGACTCTGGCTGAGCTCAAGTCTCTGCGGCCGCTGACTGGAGCTCCGTCTGACGGAGGCGGCTGCAGAGAGGCCGGCTCTGCCGACCTCTCTCCTCCCCCGGCGGAGGAGCTCTCCTGGCTGCGCTGCCACCGGAAAGAAGAGACGAATATGCGTGTCATTTTCTAGTTTCTGCCACTTTGGATTTTGTCCAATAAACAAACTAACGTACATTTCACTTTGAAACCCAATAAGGAGCGGCACGAGCACATCCTGAACGGGCACTGCACTGGTCTGTTCAATAAGCACTTCTCTTAAATGGTGATTTCTGTGTGCTACACATAAAACTGATCAAAAATGAAAACGCAAAGGCTTACAAAAGGGGGCGGAAAAGAAAAAGCCTTTTCATTTACTTTTGCAAGCAGGGCTAACGTTGGGTAAACAGACTGACGTCAATAAAAATGTCTGCCTGGTTTCTCGGGGCAGGCAGTGGATGGTAAGTGCAGCACACTTAAATTCATCAGGATATGTTATAAAGACTATCAAGGTGTCTGGGGAATAATCTACAACATCAATTTGAGAAATACACTTTTTCTTTTAAAGTGGCAGTAACTGAAGTTAACTGTAGCACGTCATGTCATGTGTGACTCCATCAAGAGAGAAGCAGGGGTTTCTGTTTTTTATGTTAAGAAGGCAAAGCATATGCTGCACTGCCATCCTCCTTTGTGCAGCAAGATCTACGGACATGTGAGAGTCGGTCAGCAGAAACTGCTTTCACTGGTCAACATAGGTTATCTGAGGAGTTCACAACAAAGCCATATTTTTATGGACAGTTTATGTACAATAAATGGACACATTTCATGTTAATTTCCTTCCTATCAATCCTAATGATCAGTGAAGCAGGGGAAGAAGAGTCACAATCATCATTTTGTCTCGTATGAACATAGGAAGTGTTGCAGTTTAAAGACAGTGTTTCTATATGTAAAACAGCAAAACATCGAATTAACATTTTTAAAAGTCTCTCTTCATTTTAATTACTGACTTAGGAGTTAGGTACTGTTTGACAACACTGTTAACAAACTTACTGACTCTGTATGATGTGATACAGATACCTCAAAATGTGAGATTTTGAAGTATAAAAATGTATTTAAAAAAAATTACAATAACATTTTACAGTGCAAATGTGGGTAAATCTTTATTTGACATGTTCAAACCTATGGAACAATATTTATTTTAATTATTATATACAGAATGTATATTTGATTATGTCAAACTGTGTTACCAGCTTAAGGGACATTTAAAGAAGAACTCATGTGTGTTAATTCAAGCTAAAGATGTAGTTAGAAATAGCAAGTGTTGACTCTGCACACAGACATTGCGTGTATCTGTTTGTGCGTGTGTGTGTGTGTGTGTGTGTTAACAATTTTTTACGGTGTATTTTCTTGTGCTTTTTACAGCACGTGTGCATCAGTGCTTGCATGAGTGTCACAGTGTGCAGCAGTCACACATTGTTTTTATGTACAAACCTGTGCATTGCTCTGTATGTGCCAGTTCCAGTCTGTTAGTGTGTTTGTGAGTGTGTATTTACCTGCTGTGTGTGTGTGTGTGTGTGTGTGTGTGTGTGTGTGTGTGTGTGTGT
>CALSBV010011200.1:26831094-26875897 GCA_943590825.1 Bovichtus diacanthus | reverse complement strand
TACACACACACAAATACACACACGCATACGCACACAGGACAACTCTGCTGCCAATGTGACATATTTTCTAGTAAACAGAACAGCAAGGCGAGAAGTGAAACTCATCTTAGCATTACTTCCTTTCTCGTTTCTTGTTCTTGCTGTGGGTGTTTGGGCTCCTGGTGTCACTTTGTCACACTTGCCACTGCAAGCTGATTTACGACACATGAGGTAACGTTATCACTGTTTCTAATTATGCTCCAGACATCTCAAGACAATTTTTCTAATCTACTATGTTGTTATACAGGTATATGCAGATCCCTGAAATCAGCTCAGCTTCACAGAGCCTGTGGATGTAAGTTATAGTAGAGGGGGAGTTTTTAAATAACTGTAAACATTAAGGAAAAAGAACACTCTAATTATCACACCGAATAATCTTCCATAGTACTAATATATGGGAACACATTAACTACATACCACATTGTATGTGTTATTTCTCTTTGCCATATATACTGTAGTTCCATTGTTGTCCAAAAACTGCTAATTTAAAAGCTAAGAGTAAAAAAAAAGCTCTTCAATCCATCATTTGGTCTCCAACATGGACCTCAAAAAAAAAAAGAAAAGAAATGTAGACGCAAAAGCACAGAGTGTAACATCCAGCCTGCAAATATGAAACACACATGAATGGATCCCTGCGCCATCACCCCAAACACACACACATACACACACACACACACACACACACACACACACACACTATTCCTCTCTCACTCTCTCTCTTGCCCTCCCTCTCTGACTTCCGAAAGGCTGTTTGCTGCTCAGAGAGCCGTTGGACTACAGCTGGAGCTGGAAAAAGTGACCACAGTAACACACACGCAAATCAGGGCTCTGCTCCGGTTGTGTGTGTGTGTGTGTTGTGCCTGTATGTGTGTTTGTGTGAGTGAAACCTAAGGAAAGGGAGAGAACGCTTGAGAGTTGTTGTTCTGGATGTCTGTGAAACAGCCTGAGTTGATGATGAGGATGGTGATGGTAATGACGAAGCGGCTGCTGTTGATAGAGCAGGGCCGCTGATGGATGTCGTATTGTCTGCACTGTTTTCGGATACCATGAGGTTACTGTCATTTTATGGGATTACTGCTTTTTCTGGAAGAATTTACATTCATTCCTGTATGTATGCTTGCGAGCCAAGAAGACGCTAAGATGAAGAGTGTCAAACATGTTATAGGTAATGTTCACACACACACGCACGCACACACACACGCATGCACGCACACACAGTAAAACCTACATGTACAGTAGTCTAGACTCACTTTGTTAGGTTTTTACTTTACACTTAACTTAATTTGTTTATTCACTTTCTGGCGCACTCCTTCAAAACCAATTAAAACATTCATGTTAAAAGTTAAATGTTCATGTATTGTATAATATACACACACACTGTGTTGTTTTCATGGGCTGTGATTAGACACCACAGCAGACACACGCATGCATGTGTTGCCAGCCATACTCTGTCCGCTGCTCTCATCTTTTTTTCCATTTCACCAGTTTTTTCCGTTACAGTCTACTGGTTAGGTGATTGAGTTTAAAAAAGAACTTACTTCTACTTACAAATGGCTCATGATGGAGTTTAGTCTTCACACAGGCTATGCCCAAGGAACTTTTAAATTGAAATTCGAAAACTACAATCTCCGCATTCTGTTGTCCCCAAAGTCAGAACTGAATTGGGAACGAAAGCTTTAGTTTTTCTGCCCCTACTGAATGGAACAATTTACAGACTGACAATAAACTTTAAAACAAATGTTTCATCCGATCCTGTTAATGTACTCAAATGTATGTGCTTGTATGTGAATTGTTGAAACTCTGTGTTTCTGCTGTTCTTGGCCCGGTCTCTCTTATTAAAAGAGATCTTTGATGTCAATGGGACAAATCTGGTTAAATAAAGGCGAAACAAAGGAAGCTATTGATCTACTTGGTTTTAAAATGGATCCTTCTAGTTCCTTTAAATGTAAAGGCTATTTAAAGTGATTGCATAACAAGACCAAATAATATTAGAGGTAGATCTTGGAGCTCAAACTTGTATCTTTGTGTTTCAGTTCTATAAAGTAAAGTAGCATTTCTGGTACTCAGCCTCAGGATCAGTGTCTGGAATGTGGTGGGGGTGGGGTAGCTTTGTTGGTTTTATGCTAACCTCTAAAATGGGCTGAAGGAACCTTTTTAGTTCCTTGAAAAGTAGTCCCAGGTCTAACATTACCAGGGACTCCTTTGTGGAAACGCAGCCTAATATTCAGTGCTTATGGTAGTTATTGAACATTGATGTTTCTGCAATGGTGGTAATAAACTCCCTATGAAGTCACAAAAAGTGTAGAAGGATAGGCTTGATTTTAGCATTTCAGAAAACATATTGTCACTGAAAATGACAGGCTCAATGCAAGCATATAAGAGACGGAGCTAAGAGTATACAGTGTTTACTCAACTTCAAGAAGATGTTCACATAGGACAGGAAGCAACATCTAAAATGTTTTCAGCGAAGGTTTGCGCTCATCCAAGAGCTTTATGGCTCCGTAAACGTACATTGACGGGACCAGAAGGCAGAGAGACCGGAGGAAAAGGAGCGGAGAACTGGGGTTCCTTAGTTTAGAGACGCACAGACACACTCTACACACACAGTCAGTGAGTGTTCTTTGCTAGCAAGCTTACAGCTAATGATTTTAAAATGGGTCCGTTTGCGGTTTGGGGCAAACACATGGAAGTAGACCAAACAGAAGCAAATAAAGAAAGCATCTTCATTAGCTTAACAACACGCTGCAAGGAGAGAAATCACAACCAAATATATATATAATATATACAGAAAACACAAACAAATACAAAATAATTGTTTCTCTGGGGGCAATACAAGTGTATTGACACATCCTGACATAACTGGGACTTGCTATGTGTTACCATAATTTGTGGCTCATAAAGGTATTGAGGTCTAATATCAATAACTATCAATAATAATGTTCATTTTCCAAACAATGAGCATAAGATAAAATTAGCAAATAATGTCACATGTTTTATTTTGACATTCTGATTCCATGGTTCAGATATTTTTGCAGATATTTGCTATTAACCTAGTGTTAGCCTTTTGCTGATTACTAACCTGCCAATTGAAATAATGGTACCTTATATCTGTCTATATGTTAATGTTACAAACCCATCCATACCAACAGGGACAGCCTCACTTGTGTGTGTCTTGGCTAATCAGCTGATCACTCAGTGGCATTTCATGTCCAATTTCACTGGGAGGGCAGGCTGGGGCACACGTTTTATAATATATTTATTTCAGTCTTTGAATCCGGGTGGTGAGTCAAACATTGTGTCCCAGCTATTAGGGGGCTAACATGTCAGCAGGCGTGTCAATACCCAGAGTACGACAGTCAAAATACTTGAGCCGAGTTTGTTTGGGTTTTCCTTACATGTCCTGATATCTGTCGAGAAAGACAGATAAAGACACGTGTACTATAGCAATCAAGAAACACCAATGTTAGTGCTTGATCAATGACATGAGGAATAATTAAATTAATCTTAATCCCACGGCTACTTTAGAAGAAGGCAACTTTCTTTTCAACATCACAAACCTGATAGTCCTGTGCTTGTGGATGCACATGTGTCCTCTGTCCGTCGGTGTCCTCTTGTATGTCACCCTCAGCCTCACCCTCGGGATCTTTATGCACCTCTCCATCCTGCTATGTGTCCTCACTTTGAAAACCTGTCCCTCAAACTAACAAGTCCCCTGGCGTTCTCTCTGCTGGGCTCTGCACTGCTGATGCTTCCCTTCAGCTCTCTTAACAGCTGGCTGACTGGCTCTGTCTCAATATCTGACTCATTATTGTCATTTTTAATTGTTGGGGATGAAACAGGACATAATGTCCCTTTTATTCTCCTCCATTATACAACTACAACTACAGAGCAAAAACATAGAGAGGAACAAACAACACTACAGCTACCCAGAATATTAATATACTCCAATGATTTTGTGTTGTGGAAGCTTACAACAAGTATTTATGCGAGCAAACTGTTTGCTCTTTATTCTACTATTAAGTTAACTAGTCGACAAGTTTCCCTAACCACACGTCTTAACTTGTAACAATTACACAAATAAAATAGTTTTGCTCACTTTCAATTCTTTGTGGCGGTCTTGCAACGTTGAGCAGTGATTCTGCTCAGAGTTGCCATTATGTCACCATATTTGACCTCGGGTGATGTTAGTGTCAGACCACCAGCAGCAGCAGTGACAGTGTGTGAGCGCATGCTGCTTAATCCTTTTAAATTTAGAACAGATCGATGAAGCCGACAACTAAGGTGCATTTGTTGGCATGATCGGTGTGTTGCCATAGGAGCATGGAGTTTAGCCACCTGACGACTTGGCAGAGTGTGTGTGTTACAGCTCAGTCACTTGAGACCAGATTCCTTCAGCTGCCTTCTAAAATCCACCTTCAGTAGAACTGGTGTTTCAGTGGTTATACTGCTTTTTCATCTAGGCATACTGTATGTACTGTGTTGTGCTCGTGCCATTACCTGCCAACTGACAGTCTGACATTTGCATAAAAAAAACTGTAATTATGAGCTCTGTCTCTGTGTGCTTTCATACAGTACCTGTAGTTTAGCTTATTTGGTCCATACCAAGGGGAAAAAATATACCTTGTTGCATTTCAGTTCTGGCACAGTTCATGTTCATACTGGCTTTTTACAAACAAACTAAAAGGTGTAAACATGAAGTTATACAGACTGACAGGTAACTCATTGATTGGAAAGTTGTGGCAGCTGTCATCCTGCATCCTCAGCCCATCATTGGAACACACATTGAGGAAATCTAATTGATTGAGTGGCAGCCATGGATATATGAAGGGAGCTGGATTCAGCGCTGTGATATAAAAAAAAATCACCTGTGGCCCAACATGTTTTTTTCCTATAAACCACAATTTTAAAAGAGGCACCCGTAAAACAGGATACTTCAAACTTTAAACAAGGTCAATTATTAGTCTTTGCATTGTGAATTTTTAATCCATGAGGGTTTTATAATTGTAAAACTTTCCCAAAGCTTATTTTATTTATTATCTTTTGCATGACTCCATCACAATGCCTTACACACTCGGAAATGTTCAGTTAAGTGACTGTTCGTCTTTGAGCCTGGTATCCTGTTGTGGTAATCAGTCAGCAGTTATATAATTCTTACGCGTACATATATGATATCAGGTGTCACAAAGAGCTCACAATGAAATAACTGATTCTGAGGATTTTCATCTGCCTATGTAACGCAACCTGACATCTGCTGACTGTTTCTGTCAAGCCTTGAAGTGTTCTTACATCATGTCTGTCTCCATCACTGTTGGAACAATGGTACGCCTCATGCCAGTGTCACCATTAAATGAGGGTTCTGGTAGAAATATGAGGGATAATTAATATAAATAAAACTATTAATATTCAGGCACTATTGGTAAATAGGGGTTGCTAATAACTGGCACTACAATGAAGTAGGTGCATTAGCTCAAAAAGACATTATCATGGCTAGCTGAAGGAATTAATAATGATCAAAAAGTATTATTATATTTAGTATAACTGTTAATTATATTCATTAGTATGACTAAATGACTTAATGACTTACACCAAGTCACCTCAATAGGGACACCACCTCCTTATAAGAAGCTCTGAGTCATAGGAAAATAATAACCAATTAATGTAGTCTTGTAAAATAGTCTCATAAAATATACTACACAATGAAGTAGGAAATCTGATTA
This sequence comes from Bovichtus diacanthus, assembly GCA_943590825.1. Lineage (NCBI taxonomy): Eukaryota > Metazoa > Chordata > Actinopteri > Perciformes > Bovichtidae > Bovichtus > Bovichtus diacanthus. The sequence continues at coordinate 26,870,141 of CALSBV010011200.1, read as the reverse complement.
ATAATTAAATGAATAACTATAAAAAAAATGACCATAGCAATAACTAGTAAAGGTTGAAGGATTTCAGAATTCTTTGATAGTAGAGGTTGGCAATACTCTTGTACAACATTAAACAAACATTAAGCAGCATCTGCTGAGTTTTCACATCTATGTGCGAAAAGGTGACGCCAGGTTGCAGGAAGTGAGGGAGGGTCTGGATCGAAAGGATCTTGGGAAATTGAGTCCAATAGCTCAATATCCATAGTGTGATGATCTCAACACCACTCCTTTGTACTTTGACTACAGGACATCCTCCCTTCCATGCTGTGGTTGTATAACCCTGCTGTTTCATGTGATCTGGGACTAATAGAGAACATTTCTTAGATCCCAACCCTCTCTTGTCCACAGTGTTTTGTGCATGGTTTTCCCAATTTGCATCTTCCTTAAAAAGTAATTTCCATACTAACTTCGACACTTTACCACTGGCTTGGTTTCATTGTCGGTGGGTGGGGGAGGGTAGGGTAATAAAACATGGAGAATGGACCTAAATACTACTTTTAGGACTGAGGTTGTAAAGGAATAAGAATACATTTGAAAATTAAATAACAATTGCCGATTGAAACTATTTGCCACAAATGTCACCTCTTCTCTCAGATGACTTGGTCAAATGTAAACACACACAGACATTACAAAAGCTTTCATACAATCATTGTTAACAACTCTTCTCTGGGTTCCACATTCAACGGCTTCCTCCTCAAGACCCTTTCATCAGTCTTAACCCCTGTAACTGTGTAGTGCGGTGGTGGTAGTCTAGTGGTCTAGTAGTCAGGCTTTCAAATAGAACACTGGAAGGTCATGAGTTCAGCTTGAGAAAGAAATAAGTAGTAAGTGAGTTTTTAAGATTTCACCTGTAGCATTCACAGTTATGTGTCTTAATGGAGACACGAGAAGAAGACAACTTTAGAATGTGCATTAAAAAAAATAAATCATGCTTTATGGTTTGATTATTTTAGGTACATGGTGTTATTTAGGTTTTTCTTAGGAGATATTGAACATATGAATGTGTAATGTAAATAGAAAACTAAACACACATTGAGTTGCTCAATTTAATCCCCCCATACTACATTCATTCTTCTTCTTCTTCAAACCCTGGTGTTTGATCCTTGTGTTCCCTTGCTAGGTTTCCACTGGTTTGAAAAAAAAACAAACATTTGACATCAGTCATAGAGTAAAAAAAAAAAATCTTAAGACAGGAAGGAAGCAATTGAAAGCTGTGGAAAAAGCTAGTAAGTGGACCTTGATTTAAGCATTTTTTTCCAAGCTGCTGTTTCCAAGGTCAAGAGCTGTCTGACTCACGTTTCACATCATGTTCTGTGACATAAATTAGAGCCTTTGGATATCTTTGGATTTTAAATCAGCACAGTCAAGCTTTCTGTTTATTCTTTGGTTCAATAATGTAAACATGAGATTCCCCAAAAGATAGGCCTATGCATTGGTGTGTGTGTGATCTTCACTTAATGAATCTGCAACATTCTACCAAACATGTTTTAGTGGAGCAGATGAGAGTAGAAGCTGTATTTCTGATGTACTTGGTAGGTCAGCAGACTCAGATACTTAGAACAGAGCCACATTGATATTGCCTCCATTAAAAGCCAGACTCACTACCACCCATTGTGCTCTCCTTGGGTCTGTGCCCACCCCCACCAGCACACAACCTAGCCAAGCATGTTTTAGAGCAATAAAGTACAGTCAGTGTTAATGCATGTCTTTATCATCAGTGACAGAGAACGTTTTGTTCACTGTACCCTGCCTTTAGAGTTTCAGGCTGCAGGGGAACATTTTGGAAATAAAGAAGTCATCTGAAGAAAACAGAGAACAGAAAAATATACATATAACATTCTGAGTTCTGTATGTAAAACAAAGTGTGAGTTTACGATGTTCCTGTTTGATTTAATCCTTAGTCTTCACCCAGGCCTTCAAGTCTCTGACCGTAATATTTATATTCTTTGAAGTTATCTATGCCCCAGCTGCTTTCTTTTTAGATTGTGCTGTATTATGTTCTTCGGCAGGAGGAGGATAAGTCTCTCTCTCTGTGCATGTGTGTTGGCCTTCACTCATGGATGTTTTGCTGTGTGTCTGGCTTTACCTGATCAGTGTCTCTCCTTACAGATGAGATCATGCAGCAGGAGATCAGGCCCCTGCTGGCTGTGGACATCATCGAGCAGCTCCATCGCCAGTTCGCCTTGCTCTCAGGTATGGAACAAGACTCACCTGTCCCACTGTCCCGAGGGTTGTGACCTTATGTATTTAAATGGAGGGCTGGGAAACATTATTACTGGTAGTCAAACCATAATAGTCCGTTATTATTGCGTGGTGGTATGTCTGGGGCTGTATTCACAAACATTCTGAGCCTAGAATGACTATTTAGGTTTAGGAAACTTCTCAGAGCAACTCTGAGCAAGGAAGCGACAGAACGTTTGACTTTAGTGAGGAGGTGTAGTTGTCCCCATTGTCCCCAAGTATGACACATTTATTGATAATAGGTATAGAATGGACAGTAAAATCCAGACTTAGAATTCCGTCAGTCGGAACAGCTCTGAAATCTGAAAAAAATATTGATCTTTGATTAAAATATATATGTTTAGATGTGTTTGAATCTGATCTGAATGTGATTTCCACAGAACTAACCTAACATGAACTTTTTCTAAATTGCTTTGGTTGTTTTGTAAAACCTGCAGCCTGGGTTTTCACTTTTTATTATGGGAAGCATATGATTGTTGAATGCAGAATGTAAAAAGTCTTCTTGGAAAAAACACATTTGAATGTGTTCCCTCGTGTTCCCTTGTGTTCCCTCATGCCACCCTAGTTTGAGTTTTCAGTTTTTGCTTTTTACCTGTTTTTGATTGTTTAATCTTTAAAAATAAAGCCCTCTTTTCATTAGCACACTGCCTGTTTTCTGCGTTTGGCTCCTCCCCTTTACCTCACCCGTGACATTCAGCTCATCCTCTTTTATTTATATGACTAAATATATATATATATATTTTTTTGCAACAATCTGCCAAAAATGAAAACCATGAGATTCAAAGGAATATTCCTGAGGTCATATTCTCAAACATTCTGAGAATACTCCCAGAGAGCTCCTAACATAGCCTAAAACATTCTAGCAATGAGTCCTAGCTTAGGATGGATTTAGGAAACGTGACACATTATTTTAAAAAGTAGTGATTGGTTGATCAAAAAAAAAAAATGGATTGTGATAATGGACATGAAATAGACAGGCCTATCCATATAATTAGTCTCTATTAAGACATGGTGTAATTATGAATATTATTTAATGTAATGAACACTTGCGCAGTAGCCTATTCACATGCTGATAATTGTGCTTCTGTTTTTTTTTTTGCCATGCTGGTCATTTTAGTACTCAAGCTACCGTAATTTCCGGACTATTCAGCGCATCTGAATGTAAGCCGCACCCACTGAATTTTTTAAAAATATGTATTTTGTACATAAATAAGCCGCACATGTCTATAAGCCGCAGGTGCCTAGCGGTACATTGAAACAAATGAACTTTACACAGGCTTTAATGAAACACGGCTTGGAACAAAAATAAATAGGCTTTTAAACGCCTTCAACTTGAAAGCTGCATCATATGCCTTTCTCCGTGTCTTTGCCATGATGAGGGTGACAACATGACCGTAATCAGAATCGTGACCATTCATAATGTCCGCTGTTTAAAATGTCCGCTGTTCATAATGTCCGCTGTTCATAATGTCCGCTGCTGAAGACATTCCAAGAACTAATAATGCAATTGAAGGTTGGCATAATGTTTTTAGAGGTTCATTTGGTACACTGAATGAAACTCCGAGAAATTTCATAAAAAAGTTAATTACCGTAATGAATGGGAAGTTTGAGCGCGCTCGATTTATGTCACATTATGTGACGGTGCTCAGTTTTTTGGCGACATGAAGCTTGTGAAAGCGGGAAAAATCCATAAATTAGCCGCGTCATTGTATAAACCGCGAGGTTCAAAGTGTGGGAAAAAAGTAGCGGCTTATAGTCCGGAAATTACGGTATTAGATTTTAATGGGGGGAAATGGCACAGCTTTCATCAACTTCTGTGATTGCTGGTCACTTTATATAAGTAGCGTCGTTGGTTGGCATGTAAATCTATAAACCTGAAAAAAACTGCTACATTTTTCCATTCGCCAAATATCATTTTAATTTATGGCTTTATGGCGTCATTGCGTTGGGTGTGAGCTGTGAGAGTGCATCTCCAATCAGATCAACCACAAACGTTAGCCTGTCATGATCTGTTCTGTAGCATTTCATGAGCTCACTGTCACAGAATATTGTTACAGAATATTTCTCCTACCTCTTTGTCTTTTGCCATTTTCTCCTCTGCTTAAGAAACTCTTAAGCGTCTTAAAAGTCTTCTGCTACTAACACTTTTTCACCTAAGGAGCTCTCTTAAGGGCTAAGATGCTTTGTGAATATCTGCTAATTTTATTTTACAGGATCTTAACTAGTCTTAACTATAAGGTGAAATTCTTAGAAAAAGTCATAATTCTAAGATTTCCCTTTGTTGGTAATTTCGTCACTATTACCAACTCTTTATAGTTGAAAGCTTTAAGAATATAGGCCCAGGAGTTTAACATTACACTTCCATCAAGTTGGAAAACTGAAGAGAAAATGTAAACATATGATAACAATCCATGCAGACCGATAGTCCTGTGTGGGTACAGCTCAAAATACACTGGCTCCCACCATTTCTCCCAGCATGTCCTCCCTACCTGGTGAATGCCCATATCTTTTAAACGTCCATCTCCAACTTGTAATGTAAATGGACTGCATTTATATAGTAATGTAGGCTTTCTGTAAAAATATAAAGTGTTGTTTTCAAGTCCAGGGAAAAATGGCTTATACCGGTACTTAATTTTTTCCCCTCAGACTTTGTTTTTGACTATAGTAGAATGAACTTTATGTATGAAATGTGTGAAGTTGCCCTTAAAGAACACACTAGCCACATCACATGGATGTTTTTTTTTAATGTTACCACACCCCCCACTCTCCCCTACTATATGAGGTATTTTACAGTGAAGTCCACTGCATATTATTACACAGTTACAATAAGGCTTTGCTATATATTACTGTACTGTACAGTAATAAGACCCTACCCTCCCCTAGTCTATACTGTATGTTACAGCAGACCCTGCTCTTCCCTAGTGTGTAGCGTAAGGTGCCAAAAACGTAACTATCTCCTGGTCGTGCTGTTTGTTGCAGCACTCTGCATCTCACTCTCCTCCATCTCAATTTCACTCCATAAATGGAAACAAGCTCTCGCCCCCCTCTAATGTTCTTTAAGATTACTACTAACGTCGTCTTATTCACAGTGTCACTTCCAGTGTCACCTCTCCTTCTCCCTTCACGCACACTGGAACTGAAAGTTCTACTTTTGATCCTTCTGATACGTGTCACAGAGGAAAGGACTTTATGTATAAAACAGCTGCTAGACTTTATATTCGTCACAGAGGATCACAACAAAGTGAGTAACATTGTTTTATGGAGAAAACACAGAAAGCCATTGACTGTAATTGGTATTGTGATTTTTGAAGAAATATCAGAAGAGGAAATGTAGTGGTGTGATATGAAGACATGGCATTATGGCTAAGACTTACTGTATGTGGTATTTAAGAACTTTAAAGCACTTTTCACTAAGTTCAACTTCCATTTTTTATCATGGATGTGTTATTTATTGGGAAGCTTAGCTATTCACTGCTATCAAGCTGGTGGAAAGTCACATTTTTTAAATTTTATTATTGCTTCTGTCATCTCAGCATGCAGTCTGGGTTCCCTCAGACTTTCCAGATGTGTCTCGGCACAGCAGCCTGTGTGGTTCTCCAGGGATGTTTCTCATTCCTTCTCTCGGTCCTCTCACAACAGCCACTTTATTGCTTTCACCACATGCGTGTGTCTGTAGTGTCAGTGCCTTCTCAGTAGGAAGTGGGTTGGTATTTTTGGTTGGATATTTTGGTCTTATTTTTTTTATATACAATTTTGTCACGCCATTCTTCACCTGCAGTGGTAATGTAACTTGCCTCTCGCCAGTCACACAGTATGACAACAATGTGATGTCTTTTTTCTTGGTGATTCGTATTGATGTTCATTGATGTTCAGTGTCTGCAGGTGGAGCTCTTTTCACTATCTGTTCAGCCATGGTGGCCCTTACTTTGCGAAATACAAAGCCCATGTTTTGAGTACATTTTTTTTGTTGAAAAAACCTTCCCAGACACCACAGCCAATAAAAAAGCTTTCATATACTGAATATACCGTCGGTTGGGTGACCTTTTGTGTTATTAAGTGCAGACACAGAGTTGCAACACGGGCATTCAATTACACAAAGGAAAACTAGGACAGAGCTGTTGACATTAAGGCTCGGGGAAGAATCACATGTAATACTAAGTATGTGATCCGTCTGTTAAAATGCCAATGTGATCTGTATTAAGTTGGGAAAAAAAAAAAAAAAACAACTCTGTGAAAATAAGTGTTCTATTTGTAATCATGACGATACAAATCTGTGGCTAGGCACTTTCACAGTCACAACCACAGCTTGGGTGAACTACGTTACATGTGTATTGAGGTGGGGAAGATGCCACAGAGAGGTGGTAATAGGGACAGAATCCTTCTCCAAAAGGAGGCGTACACTTCCTAGATGCCCTCATTCTCAAGAGATTCCCTTTGCTTGTTTCTTATGAAGTGAATACTATTTGTGTTTTATTATTTTCATTTTGTTATGTTTGAGTATCGTATATTATGAGATTCTGTGCACAGAAACATATTTTGGCTTCGCCTGTTGGGATGAATTTGTTTTTTTGCTTATGTTTACTCAGCCCAGGAAGTTGATATTATTTCTATTGACATATCCATCAGACACAGAGCAGCATTCACGTTCACTTTGAGTCTTGTTTCTCTCCTTTCAGCTCTGTTTCGGCTCTGTTTTGTGTGTGCGTGTGCGTGCGTGCGTGTATATATACATATTATAGTATAGAGAATGTGCTATATTCTAAACACCTTGCTATATGACGCACTGTGTGACATTTCTGCACTTCACATGTGTTGGTTATTTCTAAAATGACACACGTCATTAGTGTTCTCTCCACAAGTAAGACAATATTTTAGGTGCGGTGCCAAAGGATTTTTAACTCAAGGTTGCCATCTTGTGACTGTTTTGTAGAGGTAGAAGAGTTAGACGGGTACGTTTGTATTTTGGAATCTTTTCAGGATTTTCCATGACTAAGTTCAGTTCTATGTCTGAAATTGTTCCTTCATACTGGCTTTAAGAGAGGAACAGTTTGATGTCTTGACAACTGGGCTGAAAAGCAACTAAGGCAATAAAAACAAGAAATGTGATACATTATATTCATGCCAAATATATTTCACAGATATTCTCAGATTTCTTTAGATAAATGGTACAAATGTGTTGACTTCCTGGGATACACTTCTCCAGCAAAACTGTTCAACCTTCTCTACCCCACTGTGCCATTGACTGGACAATAAGAACAAACTCATGCTGTGCAGCAAACTTTGTTCAAACCCCGCAGAGATTGGAATCAAACCGAAATTATAGTAAATGTGTATAGAATGATGTACGACAAGACATCCAGCATAAACATATAAGCTTCAATGGAGAGCTGGCTGAAGCTGATCCGTGAGGATGAGATTATGCTTGAAGGAAGAATAGTAAATGTTGTGTGTGCTGTTTTTTGTGTTGCAGGAGGGCGAGGGAAAGATGGCGCCCCCATTATCATCTTCCCAGAGTACTCAAGCTTCAGCGAAGTGCCAGAGGAAGACTTCCTCAATGTTGTTACTTACTTGACCAGCATACCCAGGTACACACACTCACATACATGTAAATCTATCCTCATATCATCAGGCCTTTACACACCGGGACATGACAAATAAACAATGCGAAAATGCAAATGTTGTTGTTTTTAATCCTCGTAAATATAGGCGCAAATCAACCTCTTCCACACAACATCATTGGTTGATGCCTTTATTCACGGTTTGTTCACGTAACAAAAACAACAGTTCGAAAAAATATAGTGACATGCAAATCAATGGCATGAAGAAAGAAAACGGGCTTGGTTTGTAACGACCTTTACTCTTCAAGTTACCCATCAACCAAAAGAAGACCTCCATTTAACCTCCCAGACTTGATGTAATTTACTCTAATGGATGAACATGGCATGTAGCTGACGATGTGATGATTTCTTTTCCATTTACAATGATGGGGTTATTTCTAATCATTACAGTTTAACAGTGGGAGCTAAATTATATAAGATCAGGATTTATTGTATTCAAGTGTCTTGGCCAGATTAACCAAAAATGAGCTGCTGGGCCCCTATTAAGTGGCTCTTTTTTACCACTCTGAAAATCTACCTGACACCAAAAATTGTGTGTGTTTTTGTAATTAAGCACAACCATTTAGGAATACTCAACATTTAAACTCACTGTTTTTGCACGTCAGCTGAGCTCTGCCTGTTCAGGATCAGTAAGAAAAGTAAGCAGGTTGAGAGAATTTGATTGGCACGGCTTACAGACATGCACAAAGCAACAGTCCAGTTACTTGTGTTTTTACCTCCTGTCTCCAGCCTGGATGCTGCCAGTATCGGCTTCATTATTATCATCGACCGGAGGAAGGACAAATGGAGCTCAGTGAAGGCCTCTCTATCCAGGATCGCTGTAAGTTCTCCAAGACGCATTGTATTCAAATCATTATATACATACATATGTATGTACATATAAATAAAGATATTTATATTTAATACTGCAAAAAAGCATTTCAAGTGCAATCAAATAAACCACCAACTGAGTTCATTTTTGCAGAAATATTGTGTTCTTGTGTAAACATTGAACGAACATTATCAACAGAGTGTGAAGAGGTAACAGTGTTGATGTCACAGTGTTGATGTCAAAGACATCTGTGTGTTGTGTTGCAGAGATCTCCTGAAGTTAGCATGCTAACAGCTAGCTGCTCCGTCCAGCCTGTAATACCACCTGTTCCTCTAGAGGTGATAGTGAGTCAGTATAGCTCCAGTCTGCCTCAGTACAGAGGGAGAAGAAGTCCAGCTGTCTGACTCTATTGTAGATATTACAGCCATCTGTTTTATAGTTTGTTTATTTCACATTCTGTTGATAATGTTAGTGTTTAGGTTTTAATTTTTTAAAATTTGAATTCTGGCATATTTTACACATTGTACATTCCATCCTGCAGTTAGAGCTATAAATACAATATTCATGCAGCTTCTATGTGCACCTGGGCTAGAGTCAAGATTTTTCGCAATAAATATCTGTAATAATTTGGTCCTATTAATGGTTTGATACATGCAATGGTCCTATTAATGGTTTGATACATGCAAGACAGTATTCACACATGTTCAGGTTGGTGGGATGACTTGGAGAAGTGTTGTAAATGTGCATGTTGTTGTGCTATCTAGGGGGCGTTTCCAGGAAACCTGCAGCTGGTTTTGGTGCTGAGGCCGTCCAGGTTCTTCCAGAGGGCTATATCAGACATAGGGATCAAGCTGCACAAAGATGACTTTAAAATGAAGGTACCGGTAAGCATGCTTCAGCACCAACCATATAAACTCAGCTGCATTCATGAGAACATTTATTTATTTCTGCTGGAAAGAGTGTTTAATTAGAGACGTGAGGTTTTGAACTGAATGCACGACAAATAAATGAAGGAAATACAGTATTTTTATACATGTCAACGCAACGGGTTTAGGTATTGCTTGTGTCAAGGACCAAACTGGTAAACATCCCCAGCAAACATTCACATGACGATACACAGTCTACACTGAAAACTCATGTTCAGTACAGTACAGAGTAGCTGCAAAAATTAAAGTTCAGATAACATCCATAGCTGCTGCTAGTATTTATTATTTTTTTCTAGGACTACACATCCCCACACTGTACAGTTACTGTTTCTAATGTTTTGACATCACATCTTCATGAGGTATACTCAGCATGCGACCAAGAAGGGAACTTGAGTGTAAATGTTTTTTTAAGCCGTCTCCACCCTGCCAAGAATAAATGTTGGGAAAATGCTAAAGCTCTTATATATTATATTTTGCAGGCTCAAAAAGTGTCAAATTTCAACACGGTGAGTCTAAAAACATGACAATAAGTTAATAAAACACACACCATGTCTAAGTTTTTAATGGTAGAAATTAAACTCCCCAGAGGTTCCTAAAAATGGCAAACCTAAAAAGAAAGAAAACAAGAGACCTCAGATGACATCAATCATAGCAGCAGCCCAATGAACTCACGACATCCCATCTCACAACTCTGTCTGCACACTGCAAGTTGAAGTGTGCAACACTTTTTTTTTTTCATCTTCACACCCCACATCTATTCTGAAAGTAACAAGAAAGAAAAAGAAAGACAGGGAACCATAAATGATTAACAAGCTAGTGTAGATTTCACTTTGTCTGGCACCATTTATTCAACCAAAAACACTCAAAACTCTAAAAGGACAAAGGCAACAGGAGACTTAAAGCAGTATCCTGTTGTACCCTCAAACACATCCTTTGGATTCTTTGTTTTAAAAACAACAGAGTTAGGTTCAATTTATTTTCAGTTTAACAAATTCAGAATATGTAACTGCCTCAGAATTGTCTCAATGAACAGGACATACAACTTGATGGTTGTTGTGATTGTTTGAATCTCAGGTGGTCTGTTATTAATGTGTTGTCCAAGCTGAGATAACTGCTGACATCAAGGCTTTTTTCCTCAGACTTCGGAGTGCTCCGTCTTGAGCCACAGAAACCATTACACAACTGTTTTCACAGACTGAGTTATACTGTTCATGATAATTACACTACATTTAAAAATCAGGGAACTTCCCTTTAAAGAGACACTGACAAGACACGTCACTGTAATTTGGACTACTTTGCTACTGAACTCATTAGGGCTACCACCCTTAGTCTCACCGTAACATAATGTGGGTCATGATCAAGCGCTTGAAGTGATGTCTTGAATGCGTTTGCAGATTGTGATGCTGAACTCTCTGTCAGACCTCCATGGCTATGTGGATAAAGGCCAGCTGACCCGGGAGCTGGGAGGAAGCCTGGAATACTGTCACAGTCAGTGGATACACCACCGGACTGTGAGTAAACACTAAATACTGTATACCTTCATTTTAAGGACTAGTGACATGGCAATTTCCAAAGTGAAGATGCGTTCTAGAATACTGCAGGGTCACATCTGAATCTTTTTCTCCAGGCCATAGAGAACTTTGCCATGACAGTGAAAACCACAGCCCAGATGTTACAGAAGTTTGGGACAGACCTGGCAGAGACGGAGCTTCCCAATGACGTCCAGTGCACCAAAGACCTGCTCACAGCACACACCGACAAACACACCAACCTCAAGGTGATTTACTACATTTAATACACCTACATGTCATGACTCAGCTTTAGTTGTAAGTGGACCCAAGCGCAGGACACAGACAGGAGCATTGTGTCGATGGTTAACGATCTGGTGAAGAGTGGAGACAGCCCAGGGTAGATATACTGTTGGTGATGAGGTGATTGAAGCCTGGTTTGCTCAATTAGAGCAGAGACAAGGACACACACACACACACACTCACACACAGACAGCACAGAGAGCAGACAAGAAACATCTAAGACATGACACAACACATACTCACATGGAAAGCACATGAAAGCAGGTGAAACTGGTTTGTAACTGTGGAGCTCCAGTAGCCAACAGTTAAAGAAAAGAAGTGCAGCAATTAGTTTATGGCAAATAGATAGGAAGAGGAAAGCTCTTTTCACATTTTGCAGAGTAGGGTTATAAAAAAGAAAAAAAAAAGCTATTAAAGCCTCTTCATGTTTTGGACTCTCTCATGTCCCTCAAAGGGCAGCACAGACTAGATGGTTTGCTTTTGGTCAATGGAGCCGATATGCCATTCAAGGTTTATCACAGTTTAATTCTGCGCAAAAGTACAGTGCAAATTGACCTAATCTCTATGAGCAAATCTACAGCAATTCCACTGAAATGCATTTCTTTTTCAGTCTGAAATTCTTCTGTTGTAAATGCTGATGCGACCATGCTTATAGCACGAGGACACAAAATGTCTTTTATGTGTCCCTCAGTGCTAGCACAAGCGATACCACAATTGAAACAAAATCGTTTGCTGCTATCTCAGGGTGCCAATCAAAAAGCTACAGGCGAGCCTTTCCTCTGCTAAGAAAGAATGAGTAGAGCCCATACAGTATAGCATCACAGCTTTGGGAGACTCTGTAGGGGCCACTACAACATGGATGACGAGGGTTAGGTGACGAAACTACCACGAGTGCTAGAGCTTGTGCGTCCCCACTGCAAAGGATTGCCTTCTTACCTCCTGTTCACACATACAAAGTGGCAAGCGCTCTTTTGCTCTTCACAAGCCTTAAACTTTTGTGTTTCGTGTTGTGCACACAATTGACATACTCAGTTCCAAAAGGACACTCACTTGTTGCCACCAAACTGGTTATTTTTTTAAATTCAAGTCAGTAGCTATATTATAGCTAAGTTACATCATAGACAATTGGAAAGCCTTTGAAGCCACGGTCAGCATGGTCTCTATTTTGTTTCAAGCACTTTTGAAAAATTTATAAATTGTTTGTGCCCAGGTTGTCAATCCCGTCCATCAGAGGACAATTAGCGTAAAGTTGAACCTTTCTCAACTTCCCTTGACTTTGAATCTTGAGTAGTGGTGGGCGGCACTAGCAGGGTCTCCAAGGTTCACAATGAATGGCATCCTTATTTGAATGTGTACACGGCAACAGGGGTAATAGTATAACATAAGTAACATTTGTCTGCTGTTTTACCCATGCTTCTATGTCTCTGAACCAGGATGAACTGAAGCTAGCTTTGAAGCAGGGCACCACCTTGTTAGGGTGTATCAAGGAGCAGGCAGCCAAGTCGGAGCACCACAAACTCAATCCAGACGAGATGGAGAACCAAACTACTGTGGAAAGGTGACAAAGCTTTTCTTATATACTATATAATTATATAATGAATCTCAGCCTTTATTATGGCAATGTAATACTATAGTTACTCTTAATGTGTTTGTAATGAAGATCCTGCTGTGTGTTTCAGGCTCCTAGCCCAGCTGGATGAGACAGAGAATGCCTTTGAACAGTTCTGGTGTAAACACCATCTGAAACTGGAGCAGTGCCTGCAGCTACGTCACTTTGAACAGGACTTCAGAGAGGTATATCTGTAGATCTGTCTGTCTCTCTGCCTAGCTGCCTTTGGCATGCAACCTTTGGATCTTGCCTTTGACTCTTCATACACTTTCAAAAGTCTTCAGCTACAGAATCAGAATCTTTGAAAAACATACTTAAGAATAAACGCTGACCGCCTGAGTCAAGCTTAGACGCTGTAAATACAATGACTCTGTTTCACGTCCTGCCAGACGCCTCATGTTCTGAAAAGTTCTGTGTTGTCATATTGCAATTTGTTTAATTTCTAATATTTGATATGATGATTTCAAGCTGAGTCTGGATATGAGAAGAATACATGTTAATACAGGGTGGATAAGTGAGTAACATGAGTAATTTGTCTGTCTTTTCTGTTCTCTCATCTCTATTTCTGTCCCGTCTTTGGTTCTCCAGGTCAAAGTGTCTCTGGATAATTTGATGGATAGTCTAACCAGCCTATCAGATATTGGGGATTGTGTGGCCAGAGTTGTACATCTGGTCAACGAACTGAAAACACTCGAGGAGAAAGCTCTGGTCAGTTAACTCACTTGACATCTTCAATCAAAGTTATTAAACCAAGAATCTAAGGCAATACTCCAAATCACGGTGTACTTTCTAAAGGCCTTGTCCGCCACAAAGCGTGGTCTCGACTGCTGTCAAGTGAACTCTGGAGCGGTTTATTTCTGGTGTGAACACCATTCAACCCAATCACAGGAAGCATACCATTTAGGGGTCACAAATGTCACAATATTTAGCTAGCTAGCGCACCCCGCGGTCCTTCCGCCTCACCGCTAGGAGACCAGTAGGCCTGTAAGAGAGCGGTGGACAGCTCTGTGGTCTCCTGCTGCTGGCCACCAGCCTCGCTGTGTTTACCTTCATTAAATCGCCTGAAAACGACTCCATACTGCTACAGTATAACCATACAGACCTTTCACACATCAGACTGCTCAGTTATAACCCGATCATCTGCTTTTCTCGGCGCATCATGCTCTTTTCCAACTTTCTTTTTTTAGCAAAAGAGTCTGCTCATGTTTTATCGTTGAAACGCATTGCTGTGCAAACACTGTTGTGTAACATTCATTACTAAATGATGCGACCATGTATGAGGTGAGATACATTAGAAGTATTGCTAAATTGGCGTTGATCCGATACAATCATATAAACGGTCTCACCAAATCAATTTATTTTAATTTTATTATAATAAAATAATAAATCTGTTGTTATTGTCTGTCGTTATTATAGTAACTACCTGATGGAAAATCATACTTCATCCGTCTTTATGTGCAGATTTGTGGTAATAAATTCATGTCGTGGCACTTTATTACCATTTAAACATTTCCAGAGGTAAAGCTTTCTGTTTGCTGGGCTGTCGTTATCACGTTTAACCGAAATAAGCTCAGCTGTTTCAGAAGTATGAGACCAGTGATATGACTGGCTGAGAGAGTAATTAATAATCACCACACCCGCCAATAATTTTTCACCTTCACCGTATTGTCTCTCTTGAAACTTTTCTCACTTTCACTTTGAATTCAGGTGCATTCCAGCAGCACTACACTCATGTTAACCAGTGTAGTATGAAAGCACGATGGGATTAGCAAACTAGCTAGCTAACTAGCCAACTACTAAATTACAAAAAATTAACAACTTCCTGCTTCATTCACACACTCTTGTGACAGTGTAGGAAAGCACATCAAACATGGCGAGAAGCCAAATGTATACCAAAAATCGAAACAACATTTCCACCACATGACGTTTGTTTACATTTTCTGGACCGTTTGAGTTTCGCCTTTGTGAAACCGGACCAGGTGGACAATTCAAAACAATGTATCATCCTCATTGCTTCGACTCAGGAACCGGACCATAATGTGGGAAACTGGCCTAATTCACCCTTTTTTAAGGCTTTATAGGTTGAAACTATTGACTTTATTAATAGTTAAAAAAATTCTATATTAATGCTTTATAAATCACGTATAAGCTATTAATAACAACAACCTTTTAGTTGCCAGGTTATTAACAATTATATTGACTGGTGTTATGCTATTCCAGCATCACACTTGCTTTATCAGGGAAACCCTCCAATGGACCAAAATTAATTCATAATAAACATTTACAACTAAGTCTTGCATTACTGAACCATGGATTAATGGGTTATTGACTTATTTTTAAAATGTAATTGCATATGACTTACTGACTTGAACTATTGAAAAAAAGAAAAATGAGAAACTATGACCCTAATGATTTTAACAGTATTTATAACTTAGCACAAGCTCAGTCATGACAGCTACTTTATATAGGCTATTACCAGAAATTAATAACCACACATTTGTATTGTGTAAAGCTTTATAGATAAAAGCAAAGAGTCAGCAACCACCTGCATATATTTACCTCAGTAGACACCAAGACATATTCTGAATTCTTTTTCTTGTAGCTCATACTAGAAAAGGCCCAGCTCCATGCTCTGCACGGTGACCAGCTGATCCAGAGCAACCACTACGCTGTGGACTCTATTCGGCCCAAATGTGTGGAGCTCCGGCGGGTCTGTGACGACTTCAGCAACGAGTCCAAGAAAAAGACGGATGTCTTGTCCAAATCCCTGCAGATACACACGGGCATTGATAAGGTGAGGATATGATACCATGTAACTGAAACGCATCTACAGATGTGGCATCCAGAATGTTTATCTGCACTTGGATCATCTGTCATTGCATGTGTACATAAAAAAAGGCCCAAAAATTCAAAGACTGACTTTTGATGAACAGGTCTCACTTTATTGTCACGATGTGTTACCAATCTCAGCAATTGTGTGAACATAACCGATAGAAATGATGGCCAAAACTACAAAAGTAAGACCCAAGTTGTAATGAAACCCCTGGTTTTGATGCTTGTAATGTGACCCATAATTTAAATTACAGTGATCAACTTTGCACATTGGCAAATGAAATGGCAGTGAGACATTACTGAATGATGTCTGAGGACTTCATTTTCCAGAAATCATGTTAAAGTAATGTCTTTAAACTGAATATCTTTTCTAAAGTAAAAGGGGTGATGTAATTGAGGTGGTGAAGAGGTTTGGTACAGTTGTTACTAATGCATGTTGACTTTCCTCCTGTAGTCATGTAACATACAAAATACTTAAAGAACATGAGTATGTCATTGGAGGTGCCAATTGACCACAGTGGCATCTAAACACAGGCCCCTCCCACCACATGGGAAGGTATGTTGATATGTAGCTACATTGACATCTTGCCCTGTTTGAACATGTGCTGTGTTCAGGTTAACCAGTGGTGTGAGTCTGGCATCTACCTGCTGGCCTCTCAAGCTGTGGATAAGTGTCAGTCGCAGGAAGGGGCAGAGTTGGCACTGACTGACATAGAACGCTTTCTGGAATCTGTGGAAACGAACCAACTGACCGAACTGAGGAACCTCCACAACCAGTATGAGGTTGTCCTGTCCGAGGATATCAAGGTATGGTGCACACAGACAATAGTTAACAGGCTGACTGGAACATTGTGTTACACAAATAATGATGACAAGGATTCATAGTGAGCTTTCTGCCTGCAGGCCAATGTCCTTAAGGCACTGAAGCGCCTGGAGGACGTCCAGGAGATGTTTCAGAAGCGGCACGTCAGTCTGAAGAGGCTGTCAGCTAAACAGACGAGGCCCGTCCAGCCCGTTGCCCCGCGGCCTGAGTCCTCTCCCAAACGGCCCCCACTGAAGAACCCCCCCAGGACTACAGTGAGCCAGCAGCGTGAGTTAGATCTTGTCGTTTCTCGCTCATTTGTGCAGCAGATGATGATTTTAATGTAACACAAGCGCTGAAGAAAGAAATGATTGAACTCATTCTGTGTCCTCTCACTTTATTGCAGCACTGGCTCGCAGAGCTTCTGATAACTCGAACAGTGGCAAGCAGCCAGCCGAAGCTGACCCCAAGAAGAAGAACATACGCAAGGCCAAAGGAGGCATCAAGGTGCAGTCCCACTTTGAGATCTCACTGCAACATTAAAGACCTTTCAACAAGTAACTTTAAAGATTTAAAGATTTAAAGTTCTATTCATCTTAAAGTAAGAGAGAAAACTGACTGTGACACTGGGGCAGGAGCCAATCCTGATACTTTGATTTTGAATACCGGTTTCTAACAGAAGTCCTTGTTCATACTTTTTTATTTTGTTAGGGATTTTTGACCTTTAGAAAAGTACTGTTACTACTATTCTTATCATTACTGCTGGCTGGTTGGTCTCAGCCTGAAAGTTTAGAAGAATCCTTAAAACAGTTTAATCTTATTCACACACTTTGCTATAACATAAGTATGGATAAGTGGTACTGAATGAATGAGTCCCTTTTTCGATACTCGGTAGAACGAAAGCATTTTACCAGCGGTATATGACAAAAGATCACTTTGAAATAGTATGCAAATTAGCTCCAGATTAAATTCAACCTATAGAAGTTATTTGTTGCTTTATTCATTAACCAAAGCCGCCCTACAGACCTTTTGGATTGTCCATCATTATCGATTTATTGACTTTTGGATTTATTTAACCAGGGTTTTTTTTCGGATGTAGAAAGTAGTTCCAAAGTTCCAATAACAACTGTTGAGAGCATGTTCGTTGGATTATCCATAGTGACAGTAACACTGTTTCTAGACAGAAGTTGCCGTAGATTCTTTTGGAAATGGCATTTTTCCGAGCTGTGAGAGCCACAAACTAAACGTGTGTTATATTGATGTGGAGGAAGAAATCCCAGGGTCAGATATCTCAATACCTGAGCAAATAAAACCAGATACCATTAGTGGTACATGTGCAGCATATGACCATATGTCTTCTTTTAAAATGTTGTTGAATCCATCACTTCATTCAGTAATTGTTTCCCAATCCTACTCACAGGCTGTTAATTGCCGTGTTGTGCCATTTTTTTTGGGGGGAGGGCTTCGGTTCTGTAAGTAGCTGGTAATTGAAAGATGAACATATCAGAGTGTGAGCTGTTGTTTTATGTAGAGTGGGTTAAAAAATGCTTGTCACAGATTTTATTTTTAGCATTGCTTCTGTCTCGAAAGTCTGTCTGTTTACTTTACAAAGTAAAGATAATTAGCAAACTGACAACAAAACTCTCCTCGGGAAGGTGCGAGGTAACCTTCAGAAGAGCCACCTGACCTGTGTATTTACAAAGTCCCTCTGGCTGAAGGAGGCTCTTACTAATCAGTATACCACCCTGCTGCTGTTTGCTGCTATGCTGCGATTTTGATCTGATCTCTGGTTTACAGTGTGCATCATCTGGATTCCCGCCCAAGGTTATTTTTGTCCTGCTGACATCAGTCTGTCTGTGAAGTGATAGTGCTGGTGTGTTAATAGTGTGTGACCATAACCCTTCCTCCATAATTGATGAGCGCAGACAGTTCCAAAAGCCTGCCAACTGCTTTTCCTTCTTGTTGTTAGTTAGCTAGAAAATTTTTTTAAAAACCTGGGCCGTATTCTGTTGCGTGAGGAGTGTTTAAGTGACATTAATGCAGGAGATATCATGTCATGAAAGGCAAGGTCTCTGGAGTTTCTCGAAATATATGTACCAAAAACTCATCAGGTAGTCAGCCATGTAAATACATTTCAGAAACATTTACTCAGTAATTTAAAGCTGCAATAAGCAGGGTTTAAATAACATAAAATAAATACTAAATTTTAAATACTAAAATACTAAAATCCATTTACATTTATATGTTTTAGTCATGCCCAAAATTAACAAACTTTTGGTCTAGAATATTCAACACATTACTAAATGCTTAGATTGTAGTAAAATATCCAAATCCCCTTTCTGCAATGTTTGGTATCCCACCTAACAAAGAGCTCTAGGTTGAGCCACGCCGGGGCTTCCAGCACCCTCCTAGCCAGGTGTTTAATTCTCTTGAATTGGAAACACCCTTTGCCCACATTTTATGATTGGTGGATAAAAGAGTTTCTGCACAATCTAAACTAAGACAAACTGAGCTTCTCTCTTAGAGGTTCTTTAAGCAACTCTGATAAAATATGGAGACCGTTTTGATCACTCATAGAGCTCTAGATATTATGCCTGAGAGGTCAGATGACAGGATTCACAAAAAAAACTAAAACAAAAA
Source organism: Bovichtus diacanthus (assembly GCA_943590825.1). Taxonomy (NCBI): domain Eukaryota; kingdom Metazoa; phylum Chordata; class Actinopteri; order Perciformes; family Bovichtidae; genus Bovichtus; species Bovichtus diacanthus. The sequence continues at coordinate 26,850,812 of CALSBV010011200.1, read as the reverse complement.
AAACTAAGTGGTGAACAGTGCCAGCGCAAAGTACACTTTCTTCTGTGCGCTGTAAATCTCGTACTGTATATCATAATTCAAGTACGGTGGGTCATTACAGCAGCTTTTGCAGTGAAGCCTACATATCCAGGCTGCTGACAGGAACAAAGGTAGCTTGTTATCTTTCCTGTTGGTCCCGTTAAATATTTACCATGGCTTGATGACCTGAATGCAAACACCTTGTAAAGACATGACATTTAATGACTTTCCAAGTTGACAGGGATCGTGTGAATGGAGCACTGAACAACTCTATTGGGGCAAAGCTTGAGAAGAAGACATTTAGTGGTATCTACGTTTGCATTTTAGACGTAATATACAAGCTGTCCTAACGATTAAACTTGTATGTGTGCGTGTGTGTGTGTCTGTGTGTCACAGATTGAGGTGATGCACGAGGAAAGCCAAGGAGGCTCCACCCACGTTGTTGTGACCAATGAGACAGAGGAGAGTCTGTCCAACAGACGCAGGTATGGACAGAACATAGCGCTGTGTTCACATGCAGTCCTTCGCTTCACTGTAACCCCGCTGAAAAAAAACAACATGATTATTCTCTACGTCAGTGAACAGGCTGTGAGGTCGTATTGCACAGCAGCAATTCACTGATTCACTGAGAGCAAAAAAGCAGCCGGTACACTTATATGCTGTAAGCGTGCTTTTGTATAGTGATTTGTATCACTTACCACATGCACTGTGTACATGAAGAGCACATTCAAGACACGGGTGGTGTAACAGTTAACACCCCGTGGACAGTGCAAGCGGTGATGTGATCAAGTTTATTTATATAGCCCAGTGTCACAAATGATACATTAATCTCAGTGGGCTTTACAGACTGTACAGAATACGACTCCGTCTGTCCTTAGACCCTCGCATCGCACAAGAAAAAACTCCCTAAAAGAAACCCCCCTTAAGTGTATGTAAACCTCAAAAGTTTGCACATCACGCTTGTGTAAGTTTACTTGAAAAGATACACTGAGGAACCAGATCCTTTCTGTATGACCACAGAAATCCTTGTGGTCATACAGAAAGAAAGAATTGAATGACTAAGTAAATGTTATTATTTCAGATTGAATGCCAGATAGACAGTGTCACCGAGACAGGCAAGCTAACATAAAAACAAACTATATTTAGGAGTGTCTAATGCAATTGGCCTGAAGCCCAGAGAAACAGAAAGAGCTGAGGGACCGACATAGATGGACTGGGGAGTAAAACGGTATTTGCTGACTCTGTGTGAATCATCATCTTTTGGTTAGTTGGATTGGTTTGAAAATAGAGATAGTTAAGTACAGGGGCACGTGGAAAGAATATGTAATGTCACATGGTTCTTTAAATCCACAGAGAGGAACATAGCAACAGTACGTCGTCAGGGAAACACTGACATACAACTTTATCTTTCAAGTCAAAAGAAGTACAGATCCATATTTAAAAGAAGAGGTCAGAAAGATCACAAGGCTAAATGTGTAGAAACTGTACTGTCCCTCGTCTGCATAGTTCTGTCTAATAGAAAAACGTATTGATATGGGAAACATTATGAGAATGCATTAAGTTCTGAGAAGGTCCGTCACACCCTGTAAACTTAAAATGAATTTACAAAAACATCAGTACTAACAGTACTCTAAAGGAAAAAGTACATGAAGGCATAAAATATGTTTCCTCTGCTCATTTTAATTCCTGGGTAATGGTTAGTGTATGATGAAATCCTTCTTCACGACATCCTCACTGTGATATTTACTATGGATGTGTGGCCCTTTAAGGCCCTACACAATAATATTGCGTTTTTACTAATTTACTAAAGGAATGCACTGAGCTTTTTAAAAAAGATAAGAAGAGCGGACCCACTGAGAATTGTTTGTTTGTGCGCGTTTGGTGAGGTGAGTTCCCTCTTGCCGTTGTCTCTTCAACCAGTATTCCAAATTCAGCGATAGAAAACACTTTCTTTTGCCATTCTGACGAGTGCAACCCACATCAAAACAACCCGGCATCCCATTGTATGCATGTTTTGGACGACATGTTACCTATTTCCTTGATCAGGTAACTTTTGACAGGTTCACGTATGAAAAGCTGTCTAGGTTTAGTAGAGAAAACCAAAGGAAAACAAGTATAGAATCAACGACAATCCAGCAGTAAATAAGACATCGCTTGTTGAACACATGACTTTATTTGCAAGTTTTAGTGATGAATGCTTTCCATCTTTGGACCCACAAATGTGCTTTCTCAGCAGTAAAACGTTCCTTACAAGGTCATGATGCCTGCACGCTCTTGGTGATTAAGCCTGAGTAACAGGATGCATGAGAGCGGCGGCTGTGAGAGAGAGAAGAAGAGAGTGACAGGAAAAGAACAAAGTCAAAAAGAGGAAACAGAGCAGAGGCAGGGGGTGGTAAGAGAGAAAGAATCTGAGTCTTGGCAGGACAAATTGTCCCTTAAGATGACACTATTATTGTATACTTGTATTATTATAGATTGTAGTTCACCAGCAATTTGGGATAAGATAGAGGACCCTCATATGAGTGAAAGGATGGCAGAGTTGGGCAGTATATGTAGTATCACCAAACAAAATCATCTCAGCTAGTCAGAAGTAAATAAAGACAGAATTTCAGTTTGTAAATGAGCAATGAATCACATTTGACGGTGCAGTGCATCGTTTGGATTTGCTACATGCTACAGTGCTGGTATGCAATATTTAAAGGGGCTTTAATCAATGTATTTAATAATGACAATGTTTCAAATGACAATGTTTCAAATGACAATGTAAAGACAATGTGGTGTCGCTCGTAGTGAGGAACATACAGAGAATTATCAAGTGACTCTGCAGCTCGGCTTTGTTAAGCTGCTACGGTTCACTCTCACGCCGATGTTGTCGGCTATAGCAGGCTGCTGTTTTTGGAGGAATAGTTCCAAAAAAGCAACATTACACTATGTACATGTCTAGCAGGCAGGCAAGTTTGCAACTAGCTGGTGAACATAGTGAAACATTTAGCACATTTGACATTAAAGAGTCAGTTATTTCCCTCAGGTCAGGTCAAAAAACCAAAGAGAATGAATATTAAACCACACATTATTGATGACATCGCGCCGTCATTGCTCAATGTGTAAGTAAGCATGTGTTTGTTAACGAGTTTGCGATACGAACTTAAGGTGATGATATGGTGACGAACAGCTTGAACTATAATTGACTTCAAAGCGGTGCCTTGTGAACCCTTGAAACAAAGCAATGTCTCCTTGAGGCACATCGTCAAGGCTCCTGTATGCCTGTTTCATTGTAATTATTTTCAGAGGCATGAGGAATCCAATCCAATAATTCACATGTTTAAGGGAACAATGAGAACAGTTTCATATATAACATTATTTTGTATAGGGGAAGTATTTTGTTCCACTCTTCTTGTAATCGTCCTACTTCCTTTCCGACCCCCAGTTTAGGAGCCACTGCGGCGCTTTAAACTGAACATTGTATTGGCAAAGAGGTAGTACACTGCAAACAGCACACAAGCGAACTACCCTGCAACCCTGTCTTTTCCTAAAAAGTCCACCGGTTCTGTTCTGTACCTTGGTAGAGAAATTCACTCATCCGGCATCACTTTTCTGTCACTTACATAAATGTGTTTCTTGGCCACATTTTTTTCTACATGGTTCTGGTTCTGGTGTAGCAATGTCAAGTTATGATCCAGACCATTACCATTCGGCACCTCACGATGTGCCCAGTGCCAATTTCAAATATTGCTGTATGTTAGTTTAAAAAAAAAAAAAAAAGAAAAAGAAAAAGGCATATTTGACTGCAACTAGCAATTATTTTCATTATTGAGTAATCTGGAGATTAATATTTTAGTCAATGTTCAAGGTGACATCTTCAAATGTCTTGTTTTGTCCAAAACCCAAAGATATTCACTTTACAAGGACGTAAAACAGAGAAATACAGAAATATTTTGTTTACCATCTTTGCTTGAAGAATGGCCAAAACAAATGATCAGTTATTAAAATAGTTGCAATCCTCTTTTGATTGACTGATCGATTTATCTGCTAATTGTTGCAGCTTTAATTGAGATACACAAATGAATGGTTACTATTCTTGAACATTTTGTTGTAGGCCTTCTCTAAAGGTTGCTCTACAGAGTTTGCTGTGAAGAAGTCAGACAATCTAACCTTCATAACTGCCTTTACATACAGGAGCAATCATACACTATACCAAAAATGCATTCACATTTGAAAGATTCACATAATTTGCATTTTGCTCTTGATGGGACATGTGTGCAGAGCATGAATTTAACTTTGTCAATTGCCTCAGAGAAACCAGATTTATAATATTTAACAGCTAGTTAAGACGTTATCTTACGCTCTCCAGACACTAAACTAAACCCCTTCAGAAGGGAAACAGTGTGAAGCTCTATGGATGTGTACACAGAGACAAAAAGCTGTCATTTAAAAAGACCCACGGCAGGTTTTTACAAGTCTCTTCTCTCTATAACTTAAACAAAGTCATAATTGATCCTGCTGATGACTTAAGAACAATGGAGTGTGTGAGTTTGTCTTTTTGTCTTTATTACAATAGAGCAAATAGCCAGTAAACAGTGAAATATAACATGAAAGAGAAAAACATGGCAGACTGTTTGTGTGAAGTACCATCATGTGTTTGTGTGGTACATTCAGCAGTCCTTGCGTCACCTGAAGGCCATTTATGTAAAAGCAGCCATACAGGAGTACGTGTTCTGGTAATATGGCCGACACAGCAGCATCACTCTTATTGCTGTGCAGTACAGATTACCCATAAATCCTTTGGAGTTGTCGTCCACTGTAGGGTCTGTTGCTGCCTGCCATAGGGAGCGCACATCTGTGGCGTGGCCGTGCGATGTGATCATCTGATAATAGATGCAGGGGTGGTACGGAGCCTTGCCCTCCCCTGAGAAGTACCCATGCTCCTGGGGAGAGACCCCCATGGCTTTGGCACAAATCCCCATGAAGACGTCGTCGATGTAAATTGAGGAGTTCAACACCAGAGTTGCTTGGTAGATCTTAGCGGCCACATCCCCGGAAACCACGTACCCCGCTCCAGCAGTGTAGTCTGGGTAAGAAGGCCAGGGGTATAGATCATAGGGAACGTGGTATTTGCTGTCTTTACGGCGAACAGGAGGGGCTGCTCTGTGTACATGCCCCACCCAAAGGTCTTTGGCCCCTGATTTTTTACTCAGCATCTGCTGCAGGTACTTCACCAAATTGGGCATGTGGACGAAGATGTCGTCATCTGCAGACATGAGGAAGCGTGCCTGAGGGCAGTAGTCGTGCCCCCAGTGAAACTGTAGGATCAGTTTGGCAGTCAGGTTGTGGAAGGTGTCCAAAAAGTTCTGCTGGATCAGGTCTCCGTAGGCATGGTCCTCCTGCAGCAGCGCGCTCTGCACCCTGGATCTCTGCTTGACGTCCGGGTGTACGCCAAGGGCGAACACCATCCTCACAGTCGCCCCCAGTTCAGACCAAACAAAGCTTTCATTCCCCCATGTGTCCCTGATGGCCTGACGGCGCTCAAAGTTCTCTGGTGATGATTTCACAAACAGAAGCAGGAGGACATCATCCCGGCTTTTCCCATCTCCACCTCCACATTTATCCGGGTGGTTGAAGAGGTATCGGTAGTTCACTAACCCACCATCAACATCAGTAGAACCATCCTTTCTGTGATGGTCGGAGCTGATGTTGAAGGAAGAATTGAGGAAGTCGTAGCTGTTGACCAGGTAGCGGTAGGAGTAGGATCTCATGTGGCTGACCACGTGGTGGTCCAACTCGTCCCAACAGACCATCACCGCACACAGCACCAGGCATGTAGTCAGCAGCTGCATGACCTGGCACTTGTGAATACGACGGAAGTTCATGAACATCGTGGCTACTGCTTTTTTCTTCTACTGATCTCCAAACACTGTCAGCCCCTATCCTCTGGATCCGTCTAGACTTTTACTCTCCTGGAGCTGTATCTTCTGCTGTCCCTTCTTTTCCTGATAGTACAATATTTTATTTCATCTCTGCCTCTTTTCACCCTTCTTATTTGACCCTCACTTCTCACCTTCTGACTCTTCTGCTCCTTTCATCTATCTAATCGTCTGCCTTATTGTGTCTTCACTTTGTCTTCTATCGTCTGTCTTGCCTTACACGTATCCTCTTTCCCTGCTCCTGTCCCACTGACATCTCTTCTTTTTGATCCTGTCAAGTGCAGAAGGCCTTTGTCAGGCTCCTCAGCAGTCTGGGTTGCTTTGTTACTGATCTTCCTCAACTGTGAAAAGCAATAGCTCCACTACCTCATAGTCATCAGGCCGCAAGCAGCTTCTGGTAAAGCTTGGTGTCCCTCCTTCTGCTGAAACAATTCAACGTGCTCGGCCTTCTTTTTCTCCTCCACTTCCTTCCTTATCCCTCCGCCTCTCGGTTATTGCAACATCAGCATGTCATAGGAACACTTGGCACCTGAAAAAGAGATACCCAAGTAAGTCACACACCAGTCCTGAAATGTTCAGTTGATTCATTTATCGGCAACAATCCTGATAAACTGTTTACAGCATTATTCACACAAAATGTCCAGACACTGTTCCAGCCTCTCAATGTGATGATTTACTGTGCGTTTTGTAGAATTGTAATTTATACATGCTGTTGGTCAGACAAAATAAGACATCTGAAGAGGTCATATTGCAATATGGGAAAAAGTTCAGGCTATATTTTCTAACATTATACATACTAAACAATCTATTCAGTCCTTTAATTAAAAAATGTTTTGACATATTAATCAAATGACAATTATTGTAGGTGGCACTACACTAATTTTACAATGTATTATTTTTCCGGTTCAGAATACACACACACAAACATAATAACCCTGGCTGCAACTCTAGTTACTGTAATAATCTTCTCTATTCATTGTATGCAACAGAATATATTTCTCTAAGACATCCCAGTAGTGTGTAACTGGCCCAAAAGGTCTAGGTGCAAACCACAAAGCCACACAAAACTAAATCTGCACAGGCTCTGTGTTGTAGCATCAACCCTTCTCCTGAGGTTCTCTCTCGTCTCACAAAAAAGAAAAAAAAAACTCTGGTGTCTGGTTTTGGGAGAGAAACTTAAGCTCCCTGGACTTCCCAAGACCTTAAGGGTTGTATTCATTTTAAAGGGTATCAGTGTTTCTTAAATATTACATTTTAAGATTTATGAATATCACTACAATAGCTACTGCAGTTAAAGGACAGTACTGTGGTCATGTTGTTCCTGGTAGACTTAAAATGAGGAGTAGATTAATCGATTAGTTGATTGACAGAAAGTTAATCTGCAACTATTTTGCTATTGTTTGTTATTTTGATTGGTTCTCAGAGTTTCAGCAGTTTGGTAGAATTGTGCTTTGTCTTTCCCTGCTGCTAGTTAGTAGTTGGCTTATATATATATATATATATATATATATACACACACACACACACACACACAGCAATACAGCATGCCTGAGAGCCTTACTGCATTATATTGCATCCTATTTTGAATTGTCACCAGCCATTGGATATCCTGCCCCCCTCCCCGCCGCGTTATATATTATGGCGAGTTGATCTTTCCCTTTCCTGTAACATTGTGTGTACATGCAGTTCGTCATATGTCGGCCTCACAGGCATAACACTTTTTTTTTAACGAAACATGATATAATATACAAGAGTCGGTCACCAGCTGGGCCGCATCAGGCGAGTAGCCACAACATTTTTAGAAAGGCTACTCACGTCTAACGTTGCCGGATCATACATTTGAGGATCGCCACCGGGAGTAAAAACGCAGCCAGAAGTTTCCCAGAAATGTGCTACTCACGGAAGATATGTAGAAACCGAACGGACGAGGTTGAAGACTTGGAGATCTATGTAGGAGTCGACATGATTAATGGAAGTAGTCGCTGTTTCATTTGATCATTATCTGTGCGTAATTTGGATTTGCTGAGGATGGTGCATGTGTCACCACGTGGTATTTGCGCACAGCTGTCGATCGGTATTGTATTCCCTCAGAACTTGAGTGTGAGTGTGTATGTAGTGTGTAAGGACATGCAAAGATAAATGCAACTTCTGCTTTTAGTTTTGATATCTAAATAAATAAATAAACAAACACACATGTATGTGTGTATATATATATATATAGTATCACTAACGGAAGTTAAATATGGAGACTTTAAGGTTGGTCTGGTATGGCTATACTTTTCCTACAGTATTCTATAACATTTCTGTAGGAATTGAAGTATGTCTAAAGCATCAATATAATGTCCCTATTAAAGGGACTTAAATTAAATATGTCTAGTAATACAAAACTATGTGTTTTGTATCACTTCTATTATCTCTATAGCATTCCTTGACTATAAGGATAATAATATGAATTCTGAGCCTCAAAAACACTTAATTTCCTGCATTCTGGCGAATTTTTATGCATCCATTTATGGGGAAAAAGTCTCTCTTTATGTAAAGGACTTGGTAGCTCATATGTGTTTCAGCAAAACTTTCTGCAAGTTCAAAATCCACATTCCTGTGTTCTCTGAGATTTCGAGAATAAAGTTGTAATATTTTAAGAAAAAAAGTCACAATACTTCAAGAAAAATTGCTTAATTGCTCTGCTCATATGGTAGTATTTCCTTCAGAAAATAAAGGAAATCAATATCCTGTGGTTGCATTATGATATCCCAACTATACACTATTACAAAAAAGATGTGGCACATGTGAGAGTTTAAAGCAATCTTTGTTTACACATTTTTTAATATTCAAGATTTAATATGTTTTAATCACTAACATATTGCTGTATGCATATAGGGGTACTTATGAGATCAATGCTTTCCCTGGACATGACACAGTCACAGCAGGAGAGATATGAGAAAACCATTAACTCGCCGAAAATGTTGATTTTTCAGTCATATCTATATTACCAGAAATTATTTAAACTGCCAGCTGATAAGACACACACCCACTTACACACACACACACACACACACACACACACACACACACACACACTGGGAGACAAACAAGGTGCTCTTTGTTGACTGGTTGTACTAAGTTAACAAAATTTGACTATCTTACTGATCATGGCGGGTTGATGCATAATGGCCACTTCCCTACTACACACTACACTATAGTGAGGTGCAACAGTACAGTCTGAAATATAGAGAAAAGCTTCCCACCACGCAGGCTCAGAGACTGACTGAGACCTTCACGTCTCACATTCGATAAGATTAAGCAAGAAATATGGATGGCTTCAAACAGTAACTCAGTTATATTGTCAGACAGCATGATTCCTATGCTAACTACAACGTTAAGGGGTCAAAGTCAGTGCAGATGATTCATCTACCGCTAACATTGCTGAATACAGCAAATTGCTTTATTAGCTGTGTCACTTGCATGTGACAGTTTCCAAAGCGGCAGCACAGGGTGTTCCTGTTTGCTCACTTTGGTCGAGGCATGTGCTGCGAGGCTGTGTTGACGCGGGTTGACATGTCACCCGCTGGTGTCTTGCCCATTTCCTTTGTAATCTTTGAGTCTCATGTTTAACCTGCCTTCTTCCCACCATTGTCAGAATGTTAGTAGCAGTGGATATAGGGACATAGCGAAGGGGTCAATCCCACCGAACCTCTTCTCAGCCCTGTCCAGTAATGAAGTCAGTTAAAAAATATTAATAACGTATGTAAGGGCTGTCTTCCATAGATCTGCTTCTGTTGCCGGATTTTGATTCTATAATCACATGAGAACTAAAACGAGACTACGGCCCAAAGGTTAACCCTTTTTATATCAAAAAAATCATTTTGAAAGAGTGAGAAATTACATACAATTTCATTATAAATCACATAATGAACTGTGCCCTAACAAGCTGTAAGAGTGAACAACAGTAAACGTACTTAACTGTAGCGAATTCATTCTGTGAGTTGACCATACAACGAAAGCAGAACTTTCTGATGTTCTCTGGTCAATATGCTTGAAGTCCACGCCTAGAATCTAGAATCTGTGATTAAACGGTCTGCATAAAGAAACCGTGGAAGCATCTTAGCGACGAGCAACTGCATCATATTTATTTCTATTTTTTAAATGTACATGTATGTTTTTTTTTTTTTTTGTTTTTTTTTTATAAATAGAAAAAAGACACATTTGTAATCAGTTTGATACAAATGTAAATCCTTGAATCTATTACTGCCGCAAATTGAGGGGGGGTGGATAGAGAAAGACTGGCCCCCAAACACAAAAATCACCATTGTACATTGTAAACACCCCAAAACAGCCTGTCCACCACGTTGGCTGACTGCAGAGCAAATGCAAGTGCCAACACAGCACAAATAACTATAATAGAGGGGCTTTAGCCCAACAGAGCCCCTGAGCAAAGAAGCTGCTGACGTCTGTGCAATGCGGCAACACAATAGGCCGAACACATAATTCCACGGCAGCATATTTTGACTGAACGCTGGGTTCAACCAACAATAGTGAGCTCTGACAACACGTGGCCAGGCCTCAACATTCAGAGGTCATGTGGCTAAACATACTGTGAGAGGCTCCGCTGTCAGAAACACTTTTAGATTTGTTGTTGTAAGACTGAAGTGAGGAAGTGAGGCCTTTTCTGTTTCCTGTTACTGTAGAATATGGATGGGGCTAAGCCATGAAGACGCTTAAGATCAGAGCGAGGGATTACCTTTTTAGTTCAAATAGACACACACACACACACACACACACACACACACACACAGTAGTTGGAGTATAAACTGAAAAAAAAAAAAAAAAAAGATCTCATGCATACGATCAAAAATGAAAAAACAATGTGAAAAAAAAAATATCAAGATGGTATCAAGTAATGAGGCATTCACACTTCTACAGAAACTAGAAAAAAAAGACATGACTGTACACACTTCTTGAGTGATATGTGTTCTCTGGATGTCTTGCAGAATCACCAATGATGAACTCTAAAGTTTAGAAAAACTTCCTCCTTCGTCGCTCTGCCTGATGTTTCTATGGAGGGAATTTGTCCTTATCTGCTACCAGTGTCTCTATGCTGTATGGATTGTAAAGCCCCCATGAGGCAAATTTGTCATTTGTGCAATTGGTCTATATAAATTACATTTGATAGATTTTTTCCTTTCTTTGGCAGGAAACTACTAGTTGTTGTGTAGCTTTATCACAGTGGTTAAGAAGCCTCATCCAGTATAACCACATGATACTGTGAGTAGTCTTGGTAGGCGGACTAACTTGATGGCTACTAGAGTTAGAGTTTCTTTTTCTGTTTAACACATTCACTTGCTTTACTTAAGTAAAAATGGGGCGCGTGTATGTGTAATACTGTTTTTGATTCTTTTCTTTTCTTTTCAACAACATTTTTATTTAATTCCTCAGATATTTCCAGGAAGTGTATATTTATAATAAAATAAAAAAAAACATGTGATGCTGTACAATGATAACTAGTTGCTGACTGTTTAGTCACATGACAGTGTTGATGGTAATGTTATCTTACAACTGTGCATGCAGGCTCGAGCACAGATAGGAGCCTCATTTATTTCCTAGGAAGTCCTGAGAAGCCTCTCAGTAGTTAAATGCACCGTGGATCATCAATAACATGATGGTTCATGTTATTGTCGTCACTTGTAGGGAATCAAGGATTTTTTTACTGCCAGTGGTGGACAATAACTAAACCCTCCGACTAGTGGACGACCTCCACCTCTAGGTAACTAAGTACATTTACTCAAGTACTGTACTTTAAACTATAAACTACTCCTCAACAATTCAGAGATAAATATTGTGCTTTTAACTCCTTTACAAATATTTGATAACTTTACTTTAAAGATACAGGTTTTAGATTAACAATACAAAAATATAATCAAAATCAATTATCATGTATTATTAGAAACTATTATAAGCTACCAGGAGTATATATGGAAAAATTAAAAGCTCTACCAGCTGCAACATTAAACTGATGAACACATTAATGCATCAATATTTGTTATCTAATAATATAATTCATATAATTCTTTAAATGGGTCGTCGTGGAGAATGTGTACTTTTACTTTTGACTTTTACTAAATCCTGTTTTGATGCTAATACTTTTTGTACTTCTCCACTGTCTTGTTGCTAGTTTTACTTTAGTAAAAGATGTGCGTCCACCTCTGTCTCGGTTTGTTTCATTGTTTTGTTTCAATGCATATGAACTCATGTGGTACCAAATAATTAAAGTGAGGCATCTTAAAATTTGAGACTCTTTCTCGAAAACTGCAGTGTGATTCATTGGAGTGCGCACATATTCTCTGTTGCACACATGAACTCAGGTGTTGATATTTGACACCAAGCAGATCTTATGCTTGAAAGAGCCAGATTATCCAGCCCACTAGTGTTTTTCCTACACTACAGCAGACAATGCCGATTAGTTCACCTTACTTTGAAATAACAGGATCTGGAACTGGAGTTCTCTACTACTATAAAGCTGTGTGGCCTTTTTACAAGCCCTGCTTCCCATGTGAAACGAGCAGCTTTGAATGTAAGAAAATATACTCACAAAGTTTTGGTTCTCTACATAATGAGTGGTTTTGGTCATTGGGAGGGAAGTATTACAGGAATGCAGAATACTATTATTTTAGGCTGCGGTCACAGATGTTTTTTTTCAATGTGGACTGTGTAACTCTGGTAACTGGTCTGGATACGATGGACGGTCCAGTCTTTCCGTTATAAAAGGTCCTCACTCGAATTCCGTGGGAATGTGAGGATTATTTTATGAAGGAGGTTACAAAAATTGAGATTTGAAAATGGGAGCTACACTTCTTTAAATAAATGATTCTGGTTTAGCGCGACTCTGGTTTTATTCTCACTAAAGAAACGGCTTGGATGCGGTTGCATCGCTCCGAACTCTCATGGGCCAAGAAACACAAGCAGTCAGGGAATCAGACGAGTGGGAACAAGATCAGTTTATACAGATTATCTAAGGCATTTTATTTTGTAGGTATACTGAAAGCTAACAAACCTAAAACGTCGGTAAGAATATCCATTGTACAGTAACATCTACGCTGGTGTACTGCCCCTCTATGGGTTAAAGTTGAACCAAGAACTCGCTCTGTGAACACTGATGGATGTTTGGCCGATCTTTTCACTGTTCAACTTCATTTTCTTTGAGGGTTAGTTTACGACCTCGTGTTGTAGCGACGGCGCCAAATTACCTAATTTAACCAATCACAATGGTGAGTAAAATGCAGATTGCAGAACTGATATTCTAATGGGAAGTCAAAGTACATAGCATTGTAACTTTGGCTTCAGATTGACACAGAGTTGGAGGGAGACAAAAGAGAAGAGAGAATGAAAGAGGCTTAAACAAGTCTCCTTTAAACCTTAACTTAACTTTATTTCCTTTAATTTACTGCAATTGTTGCCAGTGTCCTGATTGTTGGCTCTGACCTATACAGTGTGGAAACCTGGCTATGTAGCAGTTTAATAGCAAGGTTTGAGAATAAACACACAAAACAAGTTCCATATAATGAAAGCATCAATGAAGTTCAAAAATATATAAAATGTTGCCAAAAAAACATTGGAAACCCTGGAAATGAGTTCTACACTCAAACCAAAGACACTTTACAGACAAAACAGAGTCATGTAGAATCTGCTCAGAATGTTTTTAAGCATCAAATAAACACAAATCCTTTAAAACTTGCTCTGTGCTTTGCAGGTTTGTCTTTTGCAGATAGTTAACCACTTCCATCTTTTTCTGTCCTTCGTGTTATTCAAGTTTTATTAGTTTGCTCTCCTGTTTGCTCTTTGTTCCCCTGCTAACCTAGCCTCAGTCTGAGACTGATTAATCTCCTCGGTCTCACTGGAACACTCTGGCTCTTTGACCTCCCAATAGAGACCCTGTGTAAAAGTGCCTCGAGTTCTGGGACTACATGTATTTACTCGTCTGACTTTATCATCTTGTTTCCCCTCTTACCGCTCTAACTTTGTCGGTCTGCTACTACAAGCTGGAGCCTTTAGCCTTGAATACAGGAAGGTATTATAGACTTCTTTCAGAGCAACACCCTTCAGCACACAAACACATACACACTGTGTTCCTCACTTACCAGGCTGTTTTTGAGTCCAATCCATGTGTGATTATCAGATAAACCCTTCTGCTCTGCTCAGTTCCTGTAAACTCACTCTCTTCGTATCTGTCTGGCTGACTCACTCTTTCCAACTGCTTCTCTCTTTCTTCCACCATTTCCACTTTCTGTTACTCAGATTTTCCTCTTCGCCTCCCTGTTTCCCCTCTCATTTCTGCCCCTGTCAAACGCAGTAGCCCACTTCAGCAACTCAGCTGAGGGGAGCTTCAAATGTCTGCTCTGATTGCCCTGAAGGTCCCACTGTGAGCCGTGTGTGAGAGAGACACTGTGTGCATGTGTGTTTCTTGTAAAGGGGGAGGAACCACTGGGCAGCATAGGGAGACCTCTTTACCTCCCCTTCACTTTATCCCACCTCCCTCTATCTGTGCTTCCTTTTAGAGAGTGTCTGTTTTTATATGTGCAAAGCACATAGGAGGAATTTCAGTTTCGGATGAATGAATGTGGCAATTAGTTGCTTCCCCGCATGTACATCTAGCACACACAGTACAGTTGCACAGATTCCAACACATTAGACATGAAAAGTAAGCCAGTACTGGCCACCAAACTGAATTCAACCGTCCTGTAGGAATTGACAATGTCACTGAGCAAATGTTACAATAACATCTACAAAGATTCACAGTTATTGAAAGACAATGCTAACGTTAGCAAGCTGAGCTAGCTAGCTTCCACTCTCCGAATAGAAAACCAAACTGGGTCCTCCCACATGTTGTCAAGGAACAGACTCATTAATTGCATAGAGAATACTCTATGTGGATTGTATCCCCTCTTGAAAAAATGTAAACTATGCACAACAGCAATAGTATAATTACAATTCATTTTGTTCACATTTCCTTACACTAAAAGCAAGAGAATTAAAATGCCAGCTCATCTCTAATGCTATCATATAATATACTAGAGACCATCTTGCAATGAGATCACACCAGCCGCAATGCCAAATCGGGCGAAGGCCAGGGTCCACTGGCCCCTTCTACACTTTCACTGTGACCACGGCAATCTTTAAACTGAAATTTTATTATTTTGATCTCATTACACACCTGGTTTTGTTTCGCCAAATCAGGCAAGGGGTGTAAGGAGGCAAAAAGTTTCGTGACTGCATCTTCCACGATTGCAACGCTATCGTAGTCACAGAATCAGACAGACGGACGGACGAAACCTCCTCTGTGCTACAGTATGTGTCTCCAGGAGCACATTTTCCCATGATGACACACACACAGACTCACAAGCTGAAAACTGTACTAGCTGTTGCGGCTGGTAAATATGAGACTATTTGTTGTAGTGGTCTGGAGTCAGATTGCCATGATACTCACTACAAAGATAATAGTAGTTATTAGTCCTAATGCTTAATTCCTGGCCTGGGACTGGGCACCCCAAGATGCGGTAGCCACAGTTACCCCTTCTTACCCGGGCAGACACGCAAACCATTCCCCACTATCACAGACTGGAACCTCAGTTAAAGCAAACGCCACATCCTAAAGAGGAAACTGTTTGAAATTACATATATGTGATTTAAATCTTTTCAAAGAATAAGTAAAGGAGATTATGAATCTGACCAGACATTAAATGCAGACGCTTAATACATTGGTACAGCAGTTTTCTATGCCCAGCAGTACAGACACATTTTGCCTGGTACCAAAAGAGTACTGATGATTACCAAGGCCTGTATCTACAGTTATACAAAAAGCTAATGTAGTGAAATGTTAGTGGTTCATGTAACTCAAACAAATGTTTTGCAAGAAACATTAATTTATTATTTAGTAATGTTCAAGCAATACATGTAATGCATGTCCTCAGTGTTGCATTAGCTAATACGCACATCATGTGCAATAAACCTAATTATGGCTGTACGTCGATAGGAGGATAATTCTTTGTCTGTGTGCATGACTTCAGCACATGTGTGAGTTTGTACAAACTTTAGTTGTGTAGCCGTACACAGTTAGGTAATGAGCACACAAGACTAGCCCACTGTCTCCCTGTACTTGTGCACATTCTTAGTTATAACAAGGTTAGAGAGACGCAACTCAGTTACAGTCTTGGTCTTGCTTAGGGCTTTGCAGTCACAGCACAGGTCTGTAGCAACGCCAAGAGCGACACCTGAAAACTGTCGTGGCTCAACATGCAAGCATTTGCACCCACACGACAAACCTTTCTTCCATTTCCTGTATGTGTGCGATATGACACATTTGTTTTGCGCTTTATTGACCGATAACATTGTGCAGTACATCAAACAGCCTTTTAGCACATCTCTATGGGCCTCTGATAGCAAGTGCCCACATGTGAAGGACCATTACATTACATACATATTTGCTTTTTTCCATGTTTGATTTGCCTCTCCACGAGACGTAATAATGCCGGTGACACCTTGAAGGAAAAGTCAACCAATTTTCTCTTTTGTTTACTCATCCCAAGGAGGAGAACTCAGGCCGTGAAAACAGTTGTATGTAATGTCTTCTTTGTCTCTGAAGATAGCTCTCCAAAATTGAATAGCGACCCCTGATGATGTCATCAGTGTTATCTCAGCTTTGGCTTGAGAATCAACATGTTGAACAGAAAACCTGCGTTACAAACTGGAGGTTTGAAAGAAGGTGGCAGGGGCGGGGCTAATCAATAACACTATTGTGTTGCAATGTGGGAAATATGAGATCCACTGTTTTTTACCCACAATGTACTATCATTTTGAACAGGGGGTCGATTTTCTTCTGAATTCCCAGGCAAATACCAGGATCTCAGTAGTCATTATTCAACCCTATCCTCAGATGTTCCAGCCCAGCTTGCTCTGAGCATTCAGATCATAATGTAAAACGTGAAAGCAGAGCATGTGGGAAATGTCAAAATAATGATTGAAGTGGAAGGTAACTTGGCTAAGGTGATTCCAGGTAGTCTCGTTCTTGAACAAAAAACTAAAAGTCAGAATAGTTGTGCAGCTTCTGATCTGTATGTAGGTTTGTCTCAATAGAATTCAAGCTGTGTTGTTTAACCTCATACTGAGTGTTGTAACAAATTACTATTACCTATTCTGCATTCCACTTTCAGGAAAAAGGATGGTGCGAGAGTTCATTCCTCGAGCCATGCTGCTTGTATGTCTCATTTTGACTTCCTCTGGGTGGAAGGATACAGACAGTATTGATTTAGCAACTCATGAGAGTTGGACATGAATTCTCAGTTTCCTGGTGATTAAGTCCCTCTTATTGAACATCAATATGAGGATGCAATTACCAATTTAGGCCTTGTCCACACGCACACGGATATTTTTTGTAAACGTAGCTTATTACACGTGGCCAAACAACTACGCTAACAGGACTTTAACATGTTTTTGAACATGAATTTACAGTTACTCTTCCACTATGTTGAGGAACAGAGGCCTAAGAATGCGCTTTGGAGGTCACTTACTGCCACATTGTCCAACACTCCAAAGACACAGACCCCACCGTGTGTGTGTATGTGTGTGTGACCCAACCTGCCCACTGGCCTTCAATTGTGTTTTTGTGTTGTATGTGTATGTAGACTAGGCCTTAGAGGAGGAAGCATGAAAGAGAGTGGAATAAGTGGTGAACCTGAGTAACTGACTATCCTTTTGCTTTTAGTGTTCAAGGCAGAAAAGAGACTCTGAGTGTATGAGTAAGAGTGTATAGACTAAACACCTTGAACTCAAATGTATGGGACGTAACCTGGTCCAAGCAATATTACTACTTTCCACAGTAAAGGGAGAGTTACCCTCTTTTGCTGTGGTGCCATATTTGTCCGTTGGGAGACAAATTCCTGACGAAATCTTATCTTACTGCTTTTCCAAATACCCACAAAATACTGTCTTCTCAATGAGGGGTGTCATTACTGCTGTGCCAATATTGAAATGTATTGCTGGTTGCTGATTCATCAGTTTGTTTGTCAGCTTGCAAAGAGATCCCATCAGAGCAAAAGTGGATGGATGAATATGTTAATGTGTTTTTTTTGCAGGAAAATTCTGCCAGAAGGGTTTCATTCTGTTTTTTCCTCGGCATTAGAAATCCCCCCATTCTTTCCTCTTTCTCTGCAGACACATCATGACTGAATTGATTGAAACAGAGAGGCTGTATGTGGACGAACTGCAAAGCATCATGGAGGTACAGTATGTCTGCTGGCTCTAGAATTTCCTCAGCCATTTTACATTGCATCATGGCTTACTTACACAAAACATCTGCGATCCTACACTGTTGGATGTTTTTGTTTTTCAAAAGACAAAAGCGGAATTTCCCCAACCCATAAAACAGCATTTAATCCTTTTAATCTTCTTTTAAATCACCAAATATGAAGATATGTGAAAATTAGGTAGAACAACTTCCCAATTTTGAGGTAACTGGAATTGAGTGTTTCCATCTGGTGCAACTTAAAATAAAATAAAATTGATAAAGATATTGGGCTATATAAATAAACTTGATTTGATTTGACTTGATGATTATAAAGTAGGAGCAATGTTATGCAATGTTAACAATATGATGCGCCCTTATAGATTATAATATAGAAATATATAAAGTTTGTCTATCTTGACCAGTTCTTAGAGTGCATTCTGCTTAAGCGTTGGTGATAATAATCCAATAATAAGACACAGAATAACAGTCTGATAGGAACTATTCTGCAAAATGAGTTTTTTTTTTTTATTCATAATATGGCTGTTATATATACTTCAGTTATTGTATAAGTAAAAGTATAAATACTGAAGGACAGAAGAGCTGCAATGAAGAAAGAAAGTGAATAGGTAACTACTTATAACTGATAATTGTTTATCATCATTCCTCAAGCAAAAACAGTTCATGGTTTCAGATTCTCAAACGTGAGGATTTGCTGCTTCTTAACATTAAAGCAAATTGAATATATTTTGGTCATGCACTGTTAGTCGGACAAAACAAGACATTTGATGATGCTCCGAGAAATTGTTATGAGCATTTTTCCACATATGTTTTTTGATGTTTTCTGGATGAATAAAGGGCCACTTCAGGGATTTAGTTATGTAATTCCATAGAAAGAACGGTGAAAATTAGTGCAACAGAGGCTGAGATATTGTGATCTCCATGAGCACTGGATGCTGTATTTCCCATAATGCAACTCTCTAGTGTCTATCCTTTTGGTTTTTTCTACCTGGTAAACTGAAAGGTCTTTCAAACTTCGTGCCACTTGTTTTAAACACATCGTCCCCAAACCCAGTCCTTGACAAAGCTCCTCCTGGGACACAGAGGACTCCTGACAGCTGAGTAGTACCCTCCATGACTGCTGAACCCAGCTGTAGATGTGAAATCTGCAAAGTTCCCCATTAAGTAAGGTTTCTGAATACTTGGAGATGTTTCAATAACAGTTATTGATAGTTATGTGCATTATGTGCTTCAGACTCCTGTCAGTGTAAGAACTTCACATGATCTCCTGGGCTGAATATGTCCAGTTCATTTTCTTTTGGATTACACGCAGGAATGCATTGATTCTGACTGTACAGTGTATTGATTACATGAAACAGAGAACTGGTGTGTTTGTGAATGTTAGTTAATAATTCATTCTCATCAGATGAGATGTTCTGCTGACTTAACAGTTAATTGATAGCTATTTCTTCTTCTTCTTCTTCTTCTTCTTCTTCTTCTTCTTC
>CALSBV010011200.1:26798395-26819719 GCA_943590825.1 Bovichtus diacanthus | reverse complement strand
TCCATGCTGAGTCTGCATTTGTGCGACAGGTTCATTGGTTACATGGAATGGGAGGTGACAGCGAGATCATTCAGAGCTTGGTATTTCACTTATGTGAGCTCTCTTGTTTTCGATGTGGGCTGATATCCGAAGCTGTACCCCTAATGACTTCAGTGTTCTGATGTTTCTTTGTTCTTTATGGCGCCACAAAGTACATTTCGATCAGGCCATTAAAAGCAGCTTACGAAGTTGACGCAGCAGGTTTGGGCTTTTTTATGCGTGGAGATAATGCCAAACTGTTAGAATGAAAGGTCAGGTGAAGGCCCAGAGAAGCTTTTGGTGTAAAAGATGTCTCTGGAGATAAAAGCTGGTCAGAAAAACAACGGGGTTAGATATTTCTGCATCCTATTATTAGTATGAGTTGTTCTCCTCCATGATTTGAATATCTTGAAGCTGAAGGGGTGCTATCCTGCGGTATTATTATATTACCGCAATGGAAAACCAAATAGCGAAAAAGGCACCTGGTACCGAAACTGCAATACACAATGCAGAGGAAACACACAAGAAGTCGTTTTTGTTGCTTAATCATTGAGGCGGCAGAGCAGACAACATTGTTTTTTGTAACAGTAGGGTTGGAGTTATGGATCACTGAAGATGCAACGCTATCGTTGATGAACAGTAAAATGTAATTTCTGTCTTGTGTTCACAGAAGCCAGCCAGCACAACATCTACGGGGCCCCGATGAGGTGAGCAACTTCACAACACAAAAGAAAGCTCAAATAAGAGTTAATTAGTTACTTGTTTTAGTAAACCTACCATTACACAGATTTTGCACAGGATCTGAAACCTCGCACATTGTTGTCAGAACATTCCACATACGATGGGGAACATCAGGATTGTGTAAATCAAGTTACAGTCATTCTGCTTTAGCCATTTCATCCGCCTACACCCATTTCACCTGCCCCTCTCTTCCATGTATTACAGGAACGTTCGTAAGATGGTGCTGAGACAGTCGGATTCATCGAGTCCAGAGTCAGGCTTCAGGAGAACCAACCCCAGCCCTAATATGAGGCAGAAGAGAGGTGAGAGGTCGTGCTAAACAAAATCAACTCTTTATACACTTTCTTTTTTTGTTGTTGTACTGCAAAAGCAAACATCTCCCATTACCTTCTGAAATAAAGTGTAATAACGTGTAGATGGGAAATTCAAGAGTGATCCCTTTTGGATTGCAGATTGTTGGGTCTACTGTGGCAACATAGTGCAGAAATAAATAAAAGGCCAGACACACATCAACACATGTGCACGGACACAGAGACACAGAGACACAAACTCTCAAAGACACTTATCAACTCTTGCACACATAGTCAGGCCAAAGGCAGGCAGGGATGCAGGATACACACACATACGCACGCACGTACACACACACGCAAACACACACGCACGCACACACGCACGCACGCACGCACGCACACAAACTGTTGTCAACTACAGCCGAGGATAAGATAACAAGTACGATTTCACACTTGTGAGAAAGCCCTTGGTTTTCCTTGAGTGAGAATATCAACATTCTATCAGCAAGGGATGTGTTAACCTGAGCAGAGAGAGAGAGAGGGAGAGAGAGAGGGAGAGAGAGAGAGAGAGAGGGAGAGAGAGAGAGAGAGAGAAACAGAGAGAGAGGGAGAGAGACAGAGAGAGAGGGAGAGAGACAGAGAGAGAGACGGAGAGAGAGAGAGGGAGTGAGAGAGATAGAGGGAGACAGAGAGAGAGAGCGAGAGAGACAGAGAGAGAGACAGAGAGAGAGAGAGAGAGAGAGAGAGAGAGAGAGAGGGAGAGAGAAAGAGAGAGGGAGACAGAGAGAGAGAGAGGGAGAGAGACAGAGAGAGACAGAGAGAGAGAGAGGGAGAGGGAGTGAGAGAGAAAGAGGGAGAGACAGAGAGGGAGAGACAGAGAGGGAGACACACACACACACACACACACACACACACACACTACTCTTCCAAGCCCTCCTGCTTGTATGAAGGTAAAAGTTAGGGTTAGGGTTGACAGCTGCTGTTGTTTTTGGTCTCACCCCTCAAATGGGTGTCCGGCCAATATTACGAAACCAAGTGTCCAAACCCAAACCTGTCTCCTCGCATCCATTCACATCGCCTCTTCCTTTTTTTTTCTACCTCTCTCTTCCTCCTCTGATTCTTTCTCTATTACTCTGTTCATCTCACCTTCTCTCACCCCTCCTTCAGTCCTCTCTCTCTCTACTACCCATGGCCACGTCATCTCTTTTTTTTTTAAACATCTAATTTATCCTCTATTTCATTTTTTAAAAAATGTTTTAAAGTTTCTCCTTTTTTCTTACACCATCTCCTCTCCTTTCCCTCACTCCCCTCTCATTTCTCTTCAAGACAGTTTGTATCTCTTGATGATGCATTACTATTTTATTATATAAATGATGCTACTGTCTGAGTTTGGGACACACACACACACACACACACTGAGCAGACAGTAAACACTTTTCTCTGACATCTCAGCACTGGTTAGCTGCTTCCCACTCATGATAACTGTAACACACACACACACACACACACACACACACACGTGTTAGTATTTTTCATATTATTCAGGAAGTGTTGGCTTAGCAGTTTGTACAAGAACAGATAGATAGATCTGCTCCCGTTTGAAGGATTTTAATGCTGCTGTGCAACGTTCTCCGTCACCAGGCCTCTTCCTCAGACTTCTGAGAAATACAGAGAGTCGCCATCTTAAATACCCATCATGCATGTACACAAACACAGGTGGCGTACCCCATCTACTTGCAAGTAGTTAATAATATAGTGTTTGTAAAAATACATTGTATAGGCATCATTAATACTGAACGTATATTACAAGCACACATGTGATATTCAACCTCTGTTGCGATGTATCAGTCGAAACAAAACCAAACAGAGGAAAGTCAATTTTCGGAAGAAATTCATAGATCATATATTTAAAAAAAATCGGGATTTCATATATATACAGTACATGGATGGTACGTTCCGAAGTAATGTGTTGGCCTGTCAGTTTGTGAACCACGTGTTCATTTTTCCAGTCTGGATTTAAGATACCTGGAGATAATGAAGTCCTTGGAAATTACACACCACATTGTTTTCTCAATCTAAAAATATGTGTATCACGTGTGTTCAGATTGGACTCAGCTATGACTCCAGGAAGGAGTGCAATTTACGACACAAATTGTTTAAATCAGGCTCTAAGGGTTTTAGCTACATTGATTGGTACCATGTGCCTCGCTGCTCCCCTCCCTGTCTTATTTATCTCTCTGTCAGTGGGATAATGATGAGGGCAGTAATAAGAGCAGTTAGACAGCTAATCCTGCCAAGCGACCGAGTCAGAGAGCTCTCGTAAAGACACAGTCATACTGTGATGCATTGTAGCGTTGCCATGTTGTTGCTGCAACTCGGTTTGTTATGCTCCAGCCTCATAATAAATGGAAAAATACTTCCAACGCTCTAAGAATCCTTTTTATTCCTTGCGTATGAGAGTGATGTGTTTAGACCTGCCACATTGGGGAAGCTGTACAACAAGAAATCCATCCGGGTACTTGTCTTTCCACTGACAGTTGCCTTAATAAATGAACGTCATTGCCTTCATGGTTGACTTGAAACTTGGCTTGGACTTGACCTCTGGCAGACTTTGCGTGACCTGAGACTTGAAGGCGGGGTAATACATACATATACATGTCTGCGTACGTGTGTGTGTGTGTGTGTGTGTATGTGTTCGTGTGTGTGTGTGTACAGTATACACGGTAGATATACAATATATAGATATTGGCATATTTTGTGAAACGAAAAAGTGTACAAACATACAAACTAGGGTCTCGGCGGTGCTGAAACTTGTCCATCATATTGGCACCAATATAAAGGATTTTGAAACGACGCTGAAGCCCTACTCTTCTTCTCTCCCCGCTGTACTAAGCCCTGCTCCCTCTTGCTTTCCCACTCAGTTGATGCTTCAGCCAGCCAATCAGGCCAGTCGGCTGCTAATGCTAGGAAACGCTTCACCTTGCAGGGACTTTCCAACAGGAGGTCTCTTCCGGCAGGTAACGGCACAATGTGACACTTTGAGTGCTCACTTCTGCTACCTTCACCATGATCATCATCATCACCGGCATCTTTGTCAACACCACCGTCTGTTCTCTGTTCTCTTCATCTCTGACTGCTGTAGTCATCATCTTCACCATAATGATGACCATCCTACTCCTGAACAGCCGCAGCAGCTACCCCGCCTCTGTCCTCTCAGTCTCCACTCTCCAGGCACATAACGTCTCCTCTTCCGTCCTTGAGCGCTCTATACATTGTCAGCATAAAGAAGGGCCACATCTCTCTCTCTCTACTCCCTGTTCTCTGCTTGCGTCTCTTCGCATCAGTATCCTTTGCACCTGCCCGCACTACAACAAGGAGGCTGTGATTTAGGAGCGAGAGGGACGGAGTGTTGTTGAACAGACAGCAGGAGAGACAGATAGAAAGAGAGAGAATGTGCCTGAGTGCTAGCAGTGGTGTCACCGCAGGGCTAAATTCCGCGGCGCAGCACTGCACTAAATGTTACCCTCTAATATTCAAGCCTTCTTGACATTTGAAAGCGCATTAACATTTTTGGAGGAGGACGGACCTTGATTCCAAGTTCTGCTCCCGACGTGACAGCAGTGCGGCCAGCCTTCGGGCCACACGGCCATAATGAGGCTGACGAAGGAGGTGGGCGGTTGGCCCACAATCTCAGTCCCAGTCATTTCAATTTAGGTCAGCAGGTGGCAGGCATGTCAATTGACGGACAACTTCCTTTAAAATAAGTCAAGGCTGTTCCCTTGCTCTGCTGCGGTGGTGTTGCATCAGGTACATTTATTTAATTAGTGACGGCTATTTGACAACTTCTCTGAACAAGTCCTTTGTTGTATTTTGTGGTCCCATTTTTTTTTATTGTCATCTGCTTGATTCTGTCTAGTTTTAATCTCCTAACACTTATTTTATTAAAAGTGAAACAGAGGATCAAAAAGACTGAAAGTCAACTTGACAGTATGACTTGCTTCGGTCGTAGTTTCAGGTGTAAGTGTATGGTTTATCATGTTGATCCTGTACTGAAGTCGTTTCCTCACAAAACATGTGGCACTTTAAATCTCTTTCAACACATTCTAATAGCCCACAAATGACTATGTACCCTTATGGTAGCCAAGCAGAGGTTTTAAAATATCTGTCCGAGGGATTCATACTGCCACCTCAATTCAATGGAGAGCGATGGAATTTATTTAGTGCTTAAAAATGACATTTAAAAAAACTTAAGAGAAGCAATGTCCAATAAAAACAGTTTATAGTTTGTTCTTTGGATGATCCAGAGTCATTTAAAACATTGTGTCTGGGATAAGAAATCCATTCACTTCCACCTTATTCTACTGTTTTCTTTTGCTTTTTCGTTTGGGGATTTTCTCTGTAATGTTCAACTTAAGATTGTGATGAAACAGCAAATATCACATTTGAAATAACTTCAGTACTGAATCAACTATGTAGTTTTACAATCCTCTTCTAAAACACTTATAACAGCAGCCTTTGACAAAAGAAAAAAATCACCTTTTTTCTGGAGCTTTCAATCTCATATCAATGTTCTCTTCAATGCATGGAAGGAGTTTGCGTTGCATTTGTGATACAATCTTTCTTTCATATATGACCACCTGTTATCACGTAACCAAAGTTTCATAGTTGTCATGTCCTTAGTTGTCATGGATACGGCTAAATTGTAATCACGTGACCCAAGCAAACTCTATCCACTAAGGAAGACTGTGAGATGGGTTAAAAGCTCTGATGGAAATAACAAGTGGAATTTGAGAGATTTTTTTATTTATTTTTTTTGTCAAAGTTTGTATTTTGTTTTCCTTACATTACCTCATGAATTGTTTTGCGTCCTCTTTTCATTAGCTTGAGCTGTAGTTAAACGCCGTGTGCTTTGTGCTTCTCTTTATTCTCTGTTATGCTCTGGCCTTGTCTTTTCTTTCATTTGAAATCCATATAGCGGCATCTCTCTGTCCACCCTCCTCTGCTTCCTCATTTATTCTCCCTTTCCTTCCCTTTAATCAATGTTACTCTCTCTGTCTCGTCTTCCTTGTCTCCCTCTGCGTCCCTTCCTCCTTCCTGACCCCTCTCCGGCTATAGCACCTGCTGCTAAAGAGGCAGAGGTCACCCGCCGCTTCTCTCTCGCCTCATCTCTCGCCTCCTCTTCCTCCTCCTCCTTCGCCACACGACGCACAAAAGGTACCTGATTAACCGTTCAGTCTTCCTGCCTCCATGTTCTGCTATTTCTATATTTTCCTGCTTCTACACTCTTTTTCTACTTTTTTTGTTCTATTCAGTTCATGTTCACACACACAAAGCAAACTAATGAACACACACATACACTGTACACAACATTGTGCAGCTCAAACTGGTAGAAAACGAATGATTACACTGCGTCGGTGGCGCAGAGTTGCATAAAAAGGTAGGTAAACTAAGACCTTCAACCAGATTATTATAATGCAAAGAAAGGCCAAAAGGAAAAAAAATTATCCTTTGCTGTTACCATGGAAATAGAAGAGGAGTAAAACAGACATCGAACTGTTTTTCGCTGTCATTTGACTAGTGGCAAAAGAAAATGGCAATTGAGACTATGTCTTGTCCTGATAGGCGGAGGTGAGGCGGAGGGACTGTTTTCCTACACTGTAGTAGCAGTGCTTTCCTACACTGTAATGAAAGTGTGCGGATGAAGCATTACGTTGTTACATTTTACTCATTGACTCTCGCTCTCTGTGCTTCCTAACGTTACTATTCCACTGCTCGTTTTAGTTGTTACTGCAAAACCTCAGCTCATTTCGCCAGCCACCGCAAATGTGGTTAATATGAAAGTGTATAGGCTACGGAAGTTAGCCCGTTGCAATTAACGCAGGGGCATTATACACATCTCTGTAAATTACGTGCACTGACATCTCTTTTGAGAAAAAAATCTGTATCCAAAAGGGAGAAATTATTATTTAAACCTTTTGGTTTTCATCTTTGTTTTCCAGCGTTACCAGCATGATGTATCTAAGGGCAAACTATTGAACATTGAAATCCATTACAAAAATCGCTTTGATGTGAGTTTTGACTAATTATGATTTATTTTAGACTTTGAAGAACAGTGTTTATGTGGGTTTGCCCTTTAGTAGTCATGCCCAAAACACACACTAAAATTTAATTTGTAGTGAGGAAATTGTCTGTACGTGTGTACATGTATAGAGTGGGGGCAAAAAAATGGATTTTCTTATTACACTCTTGTTTACTGCTCTCTTGAAGTGTATGAGATGCATAGAGAAAGTCAAGCCTTTGCTGAGAATGAAAACAATGTTAGAGGGAGAAAAGCTACAAATGAGTAGACATACTTTTTTTTTTTTTTTTTTTAAGCAACGGTAAGGAAATAGGAATTTTGATAAGCTGACATTTGGAACGTAAGGTAACATTCAAAGTGGCAGTAGAAGTGCAATTTACTATAGGAATATAGAGGAGAAGTTCATTTCAACAGGCATAGGCAGGGAAGGAATTAAAAATACCAGGAGAGAGCTATTGAAGTTTTCCCATTAACTATTTCCACTCTGTTCTCTGCTTTTATTGTATTTTCAACCCTTAATGCAGTGGACAGTGTTTTTAATAACGTACAGCGCTGCGGCTTACATTGGCTGTAAAGAGCTCTGTGGAGTTGAGAACGTGCCTGAAGCTTTTTTTGCCTCGGATTTTCATTCTCAACCAACTCGTGCATTAATATTAGTGGAAAATATAATACTTTGTACAATAGAAACACACACACACACAGCGGCATACTGTGCTTATTCCATAATGCAATTTTATACAAGTTTGTGTCATGCAGAACGGTGGCTTCACTATAGGTGGCTGGGAGGAATTCAGTTTCCTAATCTCAGCCTTGTTAATAACATTCACAAACTAAGATATTTAAAGGATATATTTTTTAAGAATAGCATTACATTCATTACATAGCTTACAAGTTAATTGGTCTTTTACACAGAAATCATTGTGACATGTCACAAAAGGGCAAATGTGAAAAAAATAAAATAATATATATGTATATATATATATATTATTTTCTTTGCAAGGAAATCAAATCAGTTTAAACTTATGATGGATGCTTATGAGCCAATTTTGAGTTACATACACCAGATGAGCCTCAAAGTTGATTTTTGCTTTAATTTCTGCTTTTAACTTTACGAACTTTACTTTTAACTTTACGAACATCCAGCAAATTCTTTATTTACAGTGTGTGAGAAATTAAATAAAATAAATAAATAAAGTCACAACCTACGCATTGCCATTTTTCACTCTGTTTTGGCATTCTCAGAAATGAAACTACGATGAACAGAATGAATTCTATACTGAACCTGGTGAGAATAAAGCTGCTTGGAGTCGTGAGAATTAGTAATGAGCCTCAATCCTCCAAAGCTCATGATGGTCATTAATTAAGACATGGAGATATAAGTCATATAAGTGCAAAGAAGTTTTAAAATCACTGATACAACCGGTAAGAGAACTGGGAACACTCTGTGTACCAGATGGCAGTTATCGCTTGAGAATTGAGGCTCTTCATAATGGTCGGAATAAAGTCAAAGCGAACCTTTTATAAAATGGACACCTATGTCTGAATGATAAAAAGCCTTTTCTTTAACAGAGGGAAGCTCATGGTTACAGATTTTTTTGTTCTAATGCTGTGTGTCTGCCTTCTTTTCAAAAATGTTACTAACTAATTAAGCTTCTTGTTGCGTGTTATTTCCCCTGGCCAGGTCCCCAGTCTGCTAGCATAAAGAGCAAGAGACATGAGATAAAGAGTGATCCCACTCCATTTGGTTATGAAGGTACATGAACATGCAAAGATATGTAATGTCTGTGCAGGCATGGAGCATGCTGGGCCTTTTAGCGTTTTGTTTTAGTTAATCAGGTACAACCTATTTATGTGATTTTTAAAAATGTTATATGTGGATGATGTGTGTAGTGTGTGTGTTGTGTGTGTGCACGCATTTATGTGCTTGTTCACTTCCATTTCGTGCCTACTGTGTTGACTTGCGTTGTGATTTGCGATGTGACGTTTCAAGATGCATGATCATCAAATGCCAGTAGAGGATAACAAGTGTTGGTGTAGCTTTGGTTTGGTGAGGGGTTTGTTGGTTTTTGATTTCTGCATGAGTAGAGTCGCACTGCTCTCTTGACTAGATTGACTGAATTTAGTTTATATTTTGGAACCCTCACATTTAAAATTGTGTCTGTGGTTGACAATGTTTGAGTGCCAATCATGGTGCAAAGGATGGTATAAAGCATTTGGCTTCCCTCCAGATACTTTGCGTGGTGCTATGGCTGCAGTCAGGAAACGTCAGAGCCTGACTAGCAGCACTGCTGCTGCTGCCCGCGGCACCACAGCTGTCCCTAGATCCACATCCCAACCAGGTAACTGCAGAGAAGGACTCATCTCCTACAGTCATTTCTGTGCTTCTAGTTTTGATAAGTCGCTGACAAAATTGAGTTTGTTTTTTGCTTAATAATTTGGTTTTGGCCAGTCATTATTTTTGCTCAGTGTTTCACTTTTCTTCAGATGTGTAGCCTGTCTTTCTGCTGCTGCGTTTATTTTCACCCCTCGGATTGGTCTTCAAGAAAATGTTCTCCCAAAAATCAGTTGGATTGGAAACCTCTAGGTCCATCTCAGCCATCAAATGAGTCCAAACAGATTGTGTCCGACAGTATCCTCCAAAGTGACCCACATGACTGTTACAAACCTAACCCTAACCCCGTGGTTACTTCCAGGCACTTGACTTGATCTAATGCCAGCCATTGTTTTTAATAAACTATAATAAAAGCTGTCTTGACTTGGTTTTCATAATCTGCCTTTCTGCTTAATGCCTAAAAGCCTACTGTGTCTGTAAAAGTTACTTCTGCAATTCTAGCTCACCTTCATATATTATCTCTTGTTGCCAGCAAAGTTTTTGAAGGAAGCTTGGATGGAACTTTTAATTTGGGCACGAACTCATTTGGAAAAAAAGGAATTATCATTAAGTATTATATAAAGAGAGTGCTCGGCTACATCTCAGCAGTATTAGTCATCCTGTGTGTGAGAAGCTTGGCTAGAGGTTTAATTATTGCAAACAGATGCGTCAAGCTTTCGTGATGATGTAAGACACATTACGTTACTGCACAGCGACAATGGAGCACCGTCACCTTCCAAGTGGAATAGAGTTATCCCCCTTGTTTAGGAGTACATTTTGGCGGTTTACAAGTTGTATTGATTCCCCTCAGGCTGGGCCCAGCGGCGTCACCCTTCCATGGACACGGATGACTTTGAGACGATCCCCTCCAGTGCGGAGGAATCCTCCAACTCTTCAGAAGAGGAAGGCAACAATAAAAACGTAGGTAACGCTCAACATCGCAGCTCACTTTTGGCTAGAAAATATAAAGAAGTCGCTCCGAGCATGACTGGGCCTACTTTGTAAAAATTTATTTATTAGTGAAACCTAAGAAAAAGGTTTCGTACCACTCAACATTGTTAAAACTTGACCCGATTGAAAAATGTAGCGCGACCCGACCCATTCCGGTCCTGCTGGGTCTCGTCAGCTTTCACCTTAAATCATCACTGTCCCTCGACAGTGATGACACTCATCCTTCACTTTCACTCTATTCTACAAAATCCCCTTCTGATACCCCTGAAAGAGGAATTATGAGAATCATTTCTTATTATTTCTTATATTTCTTAATTATTTCTCTTGGAATTATTTCCCGTGGACATGTGTCTCGTTATACTGACGACTTGACATTTAAGAAACGAGGGAAGAGAGACGTAACATCGGGAGGCTTATAGCTGCTCAGGTCTGCTGGGTGTGGCAGCCTTTCCACAGCTGTTATAATCTGTGGGATGTGCAGCAGATAGCCACACAAACAACACACACACACACACACACACCGTTACAAAAGCAACGGTCAGTTAGAATTAAGAAACTATTTATCAGTGTTGGTGTTTAATGAATCCAAGCATTTTACACTCATGGAGTCACATCCAAAATGGAATGGACTAAAGTCATTTCTTTCTGCAGGGCGACAGCGCTCGTTTCCGGGTGCAGCTGACCTACGAGTCTCGTGAAGCGCGAGACCTCTCTCTAGAGACTGGGGACCTGGTCCAGTTTCTGGAGGAAGCGGAGAGCGGACACTGGTGAGTTCCAGCTGGTTCCACTGTAGAACTGTGGGAAGTCCGTGAGCTTGTTCCTGCCCTCTCATTGTTCCCCTGGGTTGGTTTCTTTTCCCCTTGAACTTAAAATCTGTGGTTTAGTGGGTCCCCATCTGCCAGTTCAAGCATGTGTTGTTCCCAAATACACCTATTTTCCCAAATACACCTGTAAGAACACACTTACCAGTTTGTTCCCAGTACAACAAAAACAAGCACTGCATACACTTCCATTTGTGGAATTTTGAATTCTCTTAAGGAATTTATATGTTTGGCTCATCATTCTCTGCAGAAGACACATACATACAGTACATACATACATAGATACATACACACACACACACACACACACACACACACACACATACACACATACAGTACATACATACATACATATATACATACGTACAGTACACACATGTACACCCACAGAGATGATACATACTTAGACACAGCGTTGATATTTAGTCAAAGATCTTTTATTAAATATGATGTGAAGTTAAGAGGACAACTTCTCTGTGATAACTCATTTTAAATGTGGATATATCACACGGCTGCGGGCATTTACCTGTATTTATGTTGACTTTGTCAGACGATGTAGTGGTCATAAAATATAGATTCGATTTATCTCATCTATCAACAGAAACTGAAAGGCTTGTAAATGAGCTCAACAGGAAGAGAGCAAACAGAGGTTTAATGGGCAGAGTCTCAGTGTGCCGAGGCTGTGTGGCCGTGAAGTGAAGAGAATGTCCAAAGAGCCCACACAGCTGTTGTCATTTGAGCTGCGATTTAAAGCACAAAGCTGTTTCTTTCTCATTCTGTTGTCTGACAAGAGAAACTGAAAATATGTAAATGAGAACAATACTTTGAATCCAACCTGCGGCCCTTTGCTGCACGTCATCCCCTGTCTCCCTCCCCCTCTACAGTCTGTTTGTCATACCTCTATAATAAAGGCAAAAGGCCAAAGATTAGCATACATGTGATATACTATTCATAACTATGTTTTCATTAGCGTATGATCACCTGAAACTACCAATCGTTGTATTTTCGTTACCTTAGAATGAGGTCCTCTGTTTTCTACAGTAGCCCAGAACGGACAAACCAAACTCTGGCTTTGAAGTTTTCTTGTTACCTGAAGGCCACCGTAGTACTCAGACATGCTGTAATGTCATTGCTTGTAAAGTTCAATCAGAAGAGAATCATTTCTGACATGAAAAGTGTGGATAGTCTTTGGCTATTAGACCCCATCCTGATATCATATATTCCAGGGGGAGGTGAAGCTGTAAGTAGAATAGGAAACTGGGTCTGATGAGCTCAACCTGGGCACTGGATATGATGACTGGAGGTCATGACAGCTGACCGCAGCAGAGAGGAGGACAGATTTAAGGTTGGACCATGATTGGCTGTTGGAGATCATGGCAAAATCTAGTTTTGTCAACTAAAAGAGTGAACGCCCATGATCAGCTGATTAGAAGTGGAGGAGTGAGGGGGAGAATTGAGAATAAATGAAGCATGAAGGTCGTGTTCCTGACTGAACTTAAGCCAAGCTGGTGTTATTGTAAGGATGGTCTCTGAGAGTGGAGAATGTCCGGACAAATACTACGGTTTTGCACTCTTGGAAAGGGACAGCTGAGCGGAGGGACCCTTTACATTTCAGAGTCATATAATATTACCATGATGAATATGAGAAAATGTGTTAAATTTCCAACCGGTTGTCAGGGGGAGGTGGCTGGTTGGTGGATGAGCTCTTGTTCCAAAAGGAAGTACAGGCCACAAGTTTTAAAAGTCAGCATCTGGTGAAATAAAATCACAGACTCGTTGGCATTCATTAACAGCCCTATCAACCACCTGCAGCTGTGTTATTTTTTCTCACTTTATACCTGCAATGGTGACTTAACAGTAATTATGTTTCTTATGGTTCTCGTTGAAAAGTAAGTTGGTCTTTTTCTTTGCTGTCTCAAGCTGTTTCAGCAGTTTCTCCACTTAAATATCAGGCAAAGGATGTTTTCATATGCAAAACAAATTCTAGGTAAAGTAAAGTTAAAGTACTTTGAGTTGTTTACTGTTAAATTAAATGAAATTGAACAGGTAAATTAAGGTGAAATCTGTAATGCCTTACATATTTGTAGTGTTAAATTCTGCCTTTTCCCAAATCAACCCAATTTATGATCTAAAGCATTTGATTGGTCAAGCTGCTTGAGGAAGTTTACAGCTGAAGAGGTCTGTGAGGCTCAACTCAGGAAATGTTTTTGCTGTCCTCAGGGTGTCACACATGCGCCTAAAATGTATGACGTGAATAGTGAAATGTGTTGCTCATATCACCTGTAATCATAGTGATGATATATATAGTGATGATTATAATAATGTGACCTTGGATTTGGATTAACAGTCTAAATTTAGCTTCTTCTGGTAATTGAAAAAAAATACTTTGTATTAATATTTCTCAGATATTGAAAATGGAATTGTTTTTGGTACAGTATCGTACTGGATCTCTGTGTGTAAACCTGGACAAATTGACATGAACGCCTCACAACATCCGTGCATGCTAGTGATACATGCTCTTTTGTGCACGCTGTAATGGCCGCCCTGTCCACGTTGTACACTGCCTCTACCTTAATGCTTGCCGGGCTCCAGCCTCCCACGACTCTGAACAGCATGAATATAAAACGGATGGATGGACCTTACAATACAACAGCACCGTAAACTTCAGCCTCAGATATTGAGTTGAATCCATCCTCTCGGACAGAGTATCAAGATAAATTGAACATCAGGCTTCAGAAAGGCCTGTGAGGATGAATTGTGTGAGATTGTATCAGTTTTTATGATATTATGTAGTTTTGCATAAGGAAAGCCTTTTGTTTCCACTCCCACTGCTGCTATCTGTAATCATTACCCATAGCATGGCCTCACTGGTTAGAAGTCTATCATGAGTTTGGTCCACATTAATCAGCCAAGCCAGAGAAAGGGACAGAGAAAGAGACTAGTGCAACAGCTGCTCCTCCGCTGCCCTGGTCTCTACAAGGATTAAAGGCTCAGTGTGGCTCGTTTGGAATTCATTCGCTATAATATCACCCGGATGAAGCAGTGGGAGACACAAACACAGAACTCGTGATATTCTATTGCCAAATCAAGGGAGGCGACTAAAAACAAAATGTCTTGAGGTGAATAATAAATCTCGGTTTCATTCAACACAACACCACTATCTATGCTTTTTGCCAGAAAAACAGAGGCTACTGCCCTTGTGGAGAATCAGCACTGAAAAGTGGGTTTTGGAAGCGACCAATACTCTATTAGATAAAAGCTTAACTTGCTTTAAATATGCCCATTTTTCATCAGCTCATGGATATTTCAACCCCTTAAAACCGTCTCCTATCGTCTGCATCTGTGGGTTTTTTGCTGTTAGAAGAACTCACTCGCTCGCTCTCTTCACTTGAGGAAAATGAAGAATTCATAAATTCTCCCTTTTTTCTTTAGCTTTTTTGTTGGATCAAAGTTGGTGTGCAACCGTATAGAACTTTATAGATTGTGACTCTGTGTGCATATGTACGTGGATTTCGGTGCATACCGTACTTTTTGTGTGTCTTTCTGTGTGTGTGTGTGTGTGTGTGTGTGTGTGTGCGTGTACACTGCTGATAGTCATTATTTGCAAAACAAGCAGTAATATGCTTGCGTACGTACCCCTCCCAAGAGTGTGTTGCACCTTTCCAGATTTAGATTTTCATTTCACACCCACAACACACACAGTGTCCCTGTCCCAGCCCCGGTTGGCAAAGTGTGGTATATTTTTCTAAAGGCTAAGAACACTTCAGCACATCCTGTCAACACAAGTCACGGTATGAGCAGAATAATGAGGGAATGACTTTATCTGTAATTCTGAGCCATTGCCTACAAAGTCGACGTTCCACGTGCTGGTGACTCAGCTGCAAAAAGAGACATATTACAGTTATGATCCGGGAACCACGATTTAGGAGTTGGACAGAGCCAATTCCAGTCTGGGCCAGTTGCCTCAGGTCCCATCCCCAACCCTTTTTACCAAGGTTTTTGGATGCCATACCTTAAGGAGCTATATACATCATTCCCAGTCTGCGCGGGCACACGGCTCTCAACCCTGACATAGCTGTAAATAGCTGTTTGCTGCTATATCAATGCTCTGAATGTCGTGTATAGATCCTTTAACCGTATCATAGTTCATTTGCTATATTTAGCAAAATAAGTAGTTTTTAAAATGTACGTTGTCTTTGTACGTTACAAAATGTTGTCGTAAGTAATCTGAATTGTCCCACTTCAACACTCTGCCGGCGATTCCGTTGCATCGTACAGTGTGTGGAATTTACATCCTAAATGTTAGGATTGTCGCAAATGTTGTTTTTGGAGTCAAGTTCAGGTTACAGTGCAGGACCACGGCTCAGATGATGTTCACTTGGCTCCTCCAATATTGGACTCCAACTGTGCACAGCTTGCCCAGATCTCTCTCTCCACCGTTAGACCAAAGTTGAGCAAATTTTTTATTGCCTTTTTTTTGTAAATTGCACCATAAATGACAAAAATCAAACTCTATCTTAATCTGTACATTTCTACTGTATGTCATTATTTGTGGGTTTCCATATTCTTCAGATCAATTTCAGCCTCAAAAGCAGCTCAAGAGCAGCTGACCTTCAGTGGTTTCTTCTTCTTCTCGCCTTGCTGCAAGGATGTGCAGCTGTACTCCAGGACACAGTGATATCAGAGAGCACACACATCACATTTCTATCCAGGTCTTTCCTCCTCGGCAAAATATCCCCCAAAACCTTTTCAAAGGTTTTAAATGCTTCATTGACAAGTTATTTTAAAATGTACAAGAGACTATCAATGACTTGGCTTGATTCCACATATTTTATTGTGTGTTTGGTCTGGAAACCAGCTCTGCAAAACCAGTAATGCCAGTCAATAAAATCCAGCATATAACTGACACAATCCCTCACATGAAGCCTCGTTTTGAACTCTCTAAAACACAAATGCACAGGCTTCTGTTTTACCATCTGAAACACGAGACTACCTGTGTACCAGCGTTTGCTCTGTTTACTTTCCCCAGAAGAAGAAAATAAAATTCTCTGTTTCAGGCCGTGGTGTTAGTCAGTCACACGGGTTTACTGCTGCGCTTCTTCCCAGGCTGTCAAGGCTGTTCTATTTATAGAGGTGGTCGAATCAAGACTTGCACTATGGAAGTTGTGTTGTCTGCCTGTCGTGGTACGTTTTGACTTTTGATCCAAGACTTCTGCTTTTTTTGTAACTGTTACATAGCCTTCCAGGAAATAATGAAACGATGGGACCTGTACAATAAAGTGCTACTGTATCCATGTTCCTCCCTCTACTGCATTGTGTCTCATGTTCTAGGCTAGTCAAGAAGCTTTTAACAGAGGAGACAGGGCTGGTCCCGTCCAGTATACTGCAAACAGCATCTGAAGGTCACTCTTTAAGTAACACTGCTACATCTGACTAACCGCTGGCAGCCTTGCTGTAACACACTCCTCCCTCCGCTCTGTTACTCCAACTTTGTCAACCACTCCCTCGCTCTCTCACATGGCAGTTGGGCCGAGAGGGATTGGGTGGGGTTGGGCGGGTCGCTGCTCTTGGAGAGGGAGGGACAGTTGGACAGGCTTCAGGTTGGATGGAGCGGATGGGGATGGAAGAGCTTTGGCTTGTTGAGTTGAATAACCAGAGCATGATCTCACTGGTTGAAACACATTCTCCTCTACTACACTCTCCTCATGATTTCTCTCTCTCTCTCTCTCTGTCTCTCTCTCTCTCTCTCTCTCTCTCTATTATAGATGAAGGGAGTGGACATAGGATGAAAAAAATAATATTTTGATGCCAAGATTTATTATCTCAGTAGATTGTACGTGTAGAATGTGTCTTGTTTCCTCATTAAAAAAAATGTAAAATGTTTTTAAATAAATAAAAAAACGTGCTTTATTTACTTTTTTTTTAATAAATAAAGAAACGTGCTTTATATATATATTTTTAAATAAATAAAAAAACGTGCTCGAAATTTTTTTTTATTCACGACCGATGCAATGAACACCAAAATCAATTGAACGCATAATCAATTCCCTATAAATGCGATTTATTGACTCAAAAAATAGGCTTAAGATTCAACTTACTCTTTAAATTATTCAGGAGACTTGTGTGTTTCTTTGTTGAGGAACTTTAAAATAGGAATCTACAGTGAAGAAAAATGCTTCTGGAACTAGCTAAGAGGTTCATATACCCACGCCTTTTTATATTAATCTGGACCTGACATGAAACTTGAGCACAGATTGTATATTGCAATACTGTGGTGAGTGCATGGTTTTGTGGCACAAAATATACTTTTTTTCTTACAGCACAGCCACTCCTGGGCTCTCTCTCTCTCTCTGTCTCTCTCTCTCTCTCTCTGTCTCTCTCTCTCTCTCTCTCTCTTCAGTGCCCCCTCTCTCCTCAATCCATCTCTTCACAATGTCCTTCCTATAATGCCGGCTTGTGGGCCCCTCCTTGAAGTGTTTGCGGCGCCTTGCCTGTTTTGTTACGGAGCTCTGTGCGCCCCTCTTCAAAACAACTATCCTTTCCTTCTCCTCACTTGCCCTTCTCGTCTCTCTCTGTTATAGCGCTGCTTCTGTTTTGGAGTCCCCCCCCCCGCCCCATGCTTGAGGAGGACAGAACTAGCTCTACCAAACACACTTTAGCAGTTGATTTTCAGTATTTTTGTTAAGTGGAGTCCATTTACAAAAAGCCCTCTTCACCTGTGTTGATTGCCCATGTCTACCTTCCATATAATTTTTCCTGCACTCTCCTGGCTGATATGTTGCAGATATTGAACACCTCACTATTATGTCTCCTTGTTTTAAGCTTCTATTAAAGCTGCATTGTTTAGTGTGTCATTTGTATCGGCAATGCAGTCCTGGCTGTGCATCCCCTTTTTGAAGTGCTATGTTTGAATGCCACAGTTTTCTCACATTTCCTCATGCTTGTTTTGTATGTTATATACCAAGATCCCAGATTGTTTTTAAAGTTGAAGCTGACTTGAATCTTTTTTCGTTTTTCCAGATATCTTCAGTGATCTGTGTACAGCAGCACTCTCTGATTCGGACGAAAATGAAGCCAGCACGTGGGGAGATGTGTCTCAGGACAGCAGATAAACATGGCTGACTATTGTAGTTCATTACGTTGGACTACAAACATTTTTGTTGGATCACACACATGGTTTTTAAACTGGACTATTTCTACTTGTAGGTCTTCATGTTGGACTACAAATTTGTTTTGCTATTGTTTTTCAACTGTAGTTTTTCATGTCTGACACATTGAAGCTTTTTCGTGAAGCTTCTGGAAAAAGCTGGAACCTTAACATGCTTGAATGCCACAGTGGGAAAGCCATATGGGACTTTTTATTCAAGGAAGTACCAGCTGCCATCTGTGGAGAACTGAAAACTGAATGGATGTGGACACTGGACTTTACATCCAAAGTTGGATGAGTTCAGATTATGTACTGTAGACGATGCAATTCCAGAGTAGTTGGGCTGAATACCTGAAAACTCAAATCCCATTTCTGACTCGGATCACCTTAAGGAAAGTGATAAATCCCATGTGCTGGTTGTGAGCAGGCTTTGGAAAGGTGCCTTGTTTTGCTGCTATACTACGCTGAAGACCAGGTTCTGCCTCCATTTCCCCACTTCAGCCGCCTCAACTTTTCAGGTTCAAAACTACAGACCCTTCACAGAAGCTGCAGTCTCCAGAAGAACTTGGAAGTTGTCTTAGTTGCCTTTCATAGCCCCCGGTAGAGCCCACACATAATGTCTTTACATTACATCAGATATGATATCTCAACGTGCCCGTTCTCACACACTGTAGACTTACAAATGATCTGTTTGAATTGACCTTAGATCGGTTGAGAGATATTCACATTTCATATTTAATTTTATAACCCTGTCATTATAAAAAAAATGACATCCTCACATGTATTATACAGATAAAATGTTTTGTGTTGGACAGAAACCTTTTATATGTATATTAATGTTTAGAGATCCTCTCATGCTGGGAATCAATGAAGACTCACAAATTGTGTCAATAATGTCCTTTCCTGGTCGAGCAGAAGAGCTTTTTGGGGGTCCAGGATGTGGTTCTCTGTACTGAATGCTTATTATGTTTGCTATGATGCGATGACATATTCATATATAGCAAACATAATTATATATAGTAGGTGATATAGGAATATGACATTTAGTTTTTTGTCACTTGGGGTCAGAAACTTAGACTTATCAAGATAACATGTTTGCAAACTATCGTCTAATTACACATCAGTCAGACATGGAGTGGATTTCAATTTGGAGTCCTGTTTCTACCAACCTGACAAATGTGAGTCAAATATTAACTCTCCTTCTAGCTTTTGGTGTTCACCAGCCTTTGAGAAATATAACTGGGTATATTTTCTGTGTTGAATCCAGCTCGTCGCTAACCTTGTCTGTCTGCATTCTGCTGCCATGCAAGGCACTGTCCAGCTTGTGTAGGGTAGCTAGAGCAGCGTTCTGCTACAAAAACAAAAGAAAAGCTAAACAAGCTACCCCTTTCCATTACACATTGTCAGTTCATTGGTGCAGCTTTAAAAGAACAAAAACAGGTTATGATGTCAAGGGTGTAGCAATTGAGGAAAAACTAATTCTAAAATAATTTCCTATATCACCTATAGCTATGTTATTTACTAGATGGAAATGCACTTGAGAAATAAATCTATCATAATGTGTTTATTTGTTACACATGCACAGTGAATAGCAGACAGAAGAAGCCAAATGGAAATTAAGCATTACTGCGACACATCTCTTCTTTAAACAAATTGGGTGGTGACGTTAATCAGGTTTCAGGAAACCAATGTATCTCTGTGACATGCTATGCAACTTGGACTCATCTCTACATAATGGGATTTTTACTAGCAAGCTTTTTGAGAACATTTCACACTTTGGGTAGCTGCATCCCAGCTGCTATCTACAGCAGGACATATGCACACATTGTGTTTCTGATTTGTGTGCAACACTTCCTGTCCAATAACTCAGATAAGATATTATCCAGGCAATCAAAAAACTTAAATTAGCAAGGATGTTGAACTTAATAATATAGACCATTGTGCATTTTCAATGGCTAATATTCAGAATAATGTTTTAATGTGTGCACTCTTCATGTCCTGTCGATTTATCTCCACATCATTATAGCATCAGCTCATGGCTAGCAGTGTTCAGACACATACTTGATCAGAGACCAGATTGATTGTATTCCAACCTTATAATTGTGTCGTTTTGCTGAATCCAAGCAATAGCTCAGCTTTGCAACAGCGTTATCAGATGCATGTGAGTCTATTGAAGTACAAGTGGAAAGCTCCTACACCAGTGTCTTTGTTACTGAGATATTAGCATTTGTTAGCACATTGAGAGCATCGCTAACGTAAGTCAGGTAAGCTGAAAAGCTGCAAAGCCACGTGAGGGAACTGGCAATTTGCTGCAAGTGATTTTTCAGGGAAATGCTTTTTTAGCAAGGAGCACCTGGGCTCAGTTGTTTGGGTTTCACATTTTCAGAGAGTATAAAAGCACTGTACACTGGAGGTTTATTCATGGAGAGTGCCAGGAGGACATTTTGGTAAATGTAAATAAATGTCAGTGTTAGTCTAACATTGCATATTCTTTGGGGTAAATATCCATTTTCTGTATGACTGCTGTATTGTTGTACACCATTCTCCCTCAGAGGCTTTTTGCCATTGTATTGCATTTCTACTGACAGATTGAATTCTATAGACTATTTACTGAGAAACCTGAAACAGCACCGCTGTATTTACAGACAGATGGCATGTCGCATCACAGGAGGGTTGATTTACATTTACCCTGTAACTTAATGTAAATGGAGGAGAAATCAAAAGGATATCAAAAGGCTAAATATTCACCTGATAACAGGTGTCAGAATGTAAGACTTAGTTACTCTGTGAGAAAGCTACGGTATGTAACTGGGATCAATCTTATTAAACAAGCACCCCAACTTTGATAAGCAATTAAAAAACTAATAAAAATGATGCATAGATGGATAGGTAAATGGGGGGGGGGG
>CALSBV010011200.1:26774232-26798295 GCA_943590825.1 Bovichtus diacanthus | reverse complement strand
GTGTAGATGAATGGATGGGTTGGTTGATGCATGTATGCTGGATGGATTGATGGTTGTTAGAAGGACAGATTAATGGATGGATGGATGTTTGGATGGAGGACACAGTGATGGATAGGTGCAGTAGATGGATGACTGAATAGATAGATATCTTGACACTGGGTTACCATCTGTAACAAAAGAAAGAACTCTATTAAAAGTCATATACATTAATATTAGTCTGATTGTTAAGAGATACCCTCCTCTTGAACATGCTGTATATTTTGTTTATCCTATGCTAAATGAAAAATATTGTATCTTTGTAAAGAAATATTTCTATTGTACTGCATCCTGCTGTAATTTTGTCATTTAACCATATTATAGAATTTATCAAGTCTGTATATTGTACAATCTGTCATTGTAATGTACATATTGATTTATTGTGATAATATGCATTTACAATACGAATTTTGTTGCCCTGTTTTGTTGTATTTTAAACTTAGTTCCAAACTTAAAAATGCCAAATATCACTGCCATCTTATAATCGTCACATGTGGCGTCGGTCTATAGTTTAGCAGTGGCACTAACCAGGACTGTACGTTCCCTCTACGTTTTGATCGTTTTTTTATTGCACTGAATCCAAAGCAGCAGAAACCAGAAAACAACAGGCATCTTCGCCTCATCCACCCCGCCACCAGGAGACCACCTCGCCAGAGGGATGGTGTGCAGAAGCTCTGGGAGACGGACCTCCAGTTTTGCACATGTCCAACACATTTGCTACCAAATTTTACTGGGTTTTGTGAATTCAGAAAGCACACCAGCAGAAGCTGCCAGTTTTCCAACTGATGCTTTTGTTTGTTTATGGCAGACCTGGGCATTTTACGGCCGTGAGGTCAATCGTAAATTATAACATATGAAAAAGTATTTTTTTTAAACAGCACCCTTTTCAAAATAAAAGCAACACAGTTGTATTGCGTGCATGATGTAAATAATTTTCTAACTGTTGCTTTTATTTTGAAAAGGGTGCTGTTTTCTATTTTTATTTACCTATGCCAGCGTGAATAGCTTCAAGTGATGCTAGCCGGCTAGTTCTCTAAATGTCCGCTCACGGCAAAAAAAGAAAGATTGATACTGAATGCCGCGTTTTCAAGAAGACATAGACTGCTAAGTATTTATTTACAGAAGTCAAAGGTAAAGCCGTGTGCTTAGTTTGTGGCGCGCAGGTCGCTGTGTTCAAGCAGTACAATTTGAGTCACCACTAAGTGACCAGAAATACAAGCACTTGTCTGATGAAGAGCGGGCAAAGGAGTCGGGTGCTTTGCTAGC
This sequence comes from Bovichtus diacanthus, assembly GCA_943590825.1. Taxonomy (NCBI): domain Eukaryota; kingdom Metazoa; phylum Chordata; class Actinopteri; order Perciformes; family Bovichtidae; genus Bovichtus; species Bovichtus diacanthus. The sequence continues at coordinate 26,796,993 of CALSBV010011200.1, read as the reverse complement.
TAAGCTGCAAAACCAACAAGGATCCAGAGATGCAGCTGTTTAAGTTATGTCTGTTATGTCTTATCTCACAAAATCGCTAGAAAAAGTAAACCTTTTTCTGACGGAGAGTTTATTAAGGAGTGTTTGTTGGACTCTGCAGCAATAATGTGCCCAGAGAAAAGGGAGGCATTTGAGAACGAGCCCCTCTCCCGACGCACTGTAACGAGGAGGGTTGAGGACATCGCGGGAAATCTGGAGCTTCAGCTGCAGAACAGAGCGGTCAACTTTGACTTTTTTTCCTTTGCTTTGGATGAGAGCCCAGGTACTCATCTTCCTCCGTGGGATAAATACGGACTTCAAAACCACGGAGGAACTGGCAGCCATGCAGTCAAGGAAAGGGACAACAACAGGGAGCGATTTGTTCACGGAGGTAAATGTATGTTTGGAAAAGTTGGGACTGAAATGGGACAAGCTGGCAGGCGTGACAACGGATGGTTGTCCAAATCTGACGGGGAAAAATGTTGGACTTCTGAAAAGAAATTAATCCTGAACAGGATTGGTATTTTTGCATTGTATTATACATCAGGAAGTGTTGTGTAAGTCAGTGTTAAAAAAATAACCATGTTGTTGATGTTTTAACTAAAATAGTTAACATCAAGGCAAGAGCATTGAATCACAGTGTGTCAGGTGGCTCAGCCTGGGCAAAGTGCTTCAAAGAGTATGGGACCTGAGAGAAGAGATCCAAGACTTCTGTGTGAAGAAAGGAAGTGACATCCCACAGCTTTCAGATACAGACTGGATGGCAGACCTTGGTTTTGCTGTAGATGTGACTGCACTAATGAATTAACTAAATGTCAAACTGCAAGGCAAGGGCCTTTTTGTGCGTGAAATGTACAGCGCAGTGAAGGCTTTCATGAGAAAGTTGCAGCTTCTCTCAAGCCAAATGGAGGACAACATTCTCATCCACTTGCCAACACTGAAGGAAGCCACACCATCAGCTGATCACCTCCACAGGTACTCATCCATGTTAGCAGCACTGCATGGGGAGTTTTCAAGGCGATTTAAAGACTTTAAAACAGTTAAGAATGAAATGCACATGATTTTTTTTCCCCATTTACATGCTATGTGGATGATGTTTTTTCTGAGTTCATTTTGATTTTAGAAGCAGACAGTTTATAGTAGATGAGGCACAATTAAATAACCACCTGATGAGACCATTAACTACATCACTGTACACCATCCGACTAAAGAGTCAAGGCTTTGTGCGTCACATGACCAGAGCTGACCCAAATACAAAAGAGCTTTTATCAAGAGATGTAAACAGATGCAAATCTGCGAGTGTCTTTTGTATTTTTTAAAGGATTATGATTTAAAGGGCTTTTGAAGCAGATTGATAAACTTATTCTCTGTGGAATTAGTATTATCTTCTTCAATTTTGACACCTGTTTTACGATATAATAAAAATGTTGCCATAATTATCGTGCAAACATCATGAAAATGAAAAAGAAATGCAGTAACAATATAAGACCAAAGTGCAGTTACTACAAGTAAACTAGTAGCTCGCCTTATCTTCAGCTAAATCTACTCGCTATTTTCTCCCAAGCTGTTTGCGAGAAAAACATTGATGTATATTACTATTTTGAACTAATAGGAGAGGATAGAACATGAACCCATACAGATTAATAAAGCATACATTTTAAACACCACTGCTAATTATAAGTTGGATACCTATTTTGTCGCTACAGATATTGCACCACTGTACACAATCAATTTGTTTTGTTTTATATTTTTATTTTGCACAGTATAGACACAGAAAGACATGCACATATATTCACACTTCCAGTCCATTCAGAGTGACATTTCTGAAGGATCTTCATCAGGGCACTGTGGATGCTCCTCACAAATATTCCATTTCCCTTTTTTTTGAAGTGCACTCCATCTCGAGCATATATTTGCTTGTCAAAGTATCTTAGTTGGGGATGTTCAATAACTTCTCCAAATTTGGCAACAGTCTTTCTCGTGTGCTTGTTGATGCTCTTCCTGTCATTATTGATCTTGCCTAGCTGTCCATTTCTCCAAACTTGCTGCTCGTTAATGCAGGAATATGCAATTGTCATTGAAGGAAACTCTGCCTTGATCTGCATCAATTCATTCGTCATTATGGAAACAAGTTTCATGGCATTCATTGTTCCCAGGCTGTTGCCACCGGCGTGGACGACCAGAACGTCAGAAGGTCTCTTAGTGTTTGACAACTCTGCATAGAAACATGGAAGAACGCCGCTCCACTGCATGCCTCCTTTGCCAAACCACTCAACTTTGGCATTAAGTCCAAAATTGTTTCCAAAGTTCTCGTACGCTGCTTCCTCTCCTCGTCTAACGTAACTAGACCCAATTATCCATATCGTAGTTATTGTTTTTTTCTTCATGCTGTACTTCTGAGATTTGAGCTGGGAAGGAGCATCTTTAGAGGTGCTTGGTAGCTCTGTGTCTTTCTTCTCTGTATATATGATCCTTTTCCTCCACTTTTTTTTCCCTCCCCCCCCCCCTTTTTTTCTGCTGCCCATTTTTCCAGAGGTGTACTTTCACAGTTCACTCTCACTGGGGTGGAGACATCTGGGATTATTGTGCTGCTCTTTGGAATTTCAACAATAGCCATTTTTTCCACAGGTGTATCTTCACAGATCTCCCTCTTTTTTTCTCTCTGGGGAGGAGAGCTCGTGGATTATTTCGCTGCACTTTAAAATGTCATTATAAGGCCTTTTTTCTGCACAGATCTTCCTCTTCTTCTTCCTAATGGGGGAGGAGCTGTTTTTATTTCTGTTGCATCCTTGTGAAATTTTAGCATAAGCCCTCTTTTTTTACCAGAGGCTTGATATGGGCAATGCTACATGTGTCCGCCTCAGACAGTGTCGGTGGGTTTTGTGGACTTTGAGCCCCACAGAAGGATCTGGTGGATGCCTTGTTTTCTGAGGGTGGCTGCTGGGTGGATTTAGCTTCATCCGAGCTCAGACTTTGAGGACAACAGTCCGTCAGATGGCTCATTGTGATGAAAGGATGCTGCAACACCAGGCTGGGTGTTATTCTCTGAGAGGGATCCAGCTGCAGCATTTGCTTGACCAGCTCCACAAAGTTCTCCAGATCAGCCTTGTCTTTCATGGCGTCTGCTTCTGACAGTTGACTGTTTTGCTTCCGCTGGATGTTTTTCAGATCATCCAGGGAGCTGAACTTCCATGCAGTCGTTCTATGGTATGCCGCCATACTCGTATGGTGTCTTGAGTTTCCACATATTTGGCCAATTCTTCCTGTAAAACTGACTAGTTTTGAGTCCAGTGCTGAGGAAGTGCCCTGGCAGATGACCCTGAGTTTGTGTTATCGTCCAAATCATCTCATATTCGCAGCGCCCAGGAAAAGCTCAGCAACAATGCAGCCCAGGGACCACATGTCTATGGCCTTGTCACAGGGGAGACCCAGGATGGTCTCCGGAGTCCTGTACCACCTGTGCTGGATATGTGAGCCCTGCTTTGCTTTTGTAGCATTGCAGGCAGAGCCAAAGCCAATTATTTTGACCTTTTTAATGGCTGCCGTACATGGTCCACCAGCATAATATTCTCAGGGTTGAGATCTGCATGAGTGATCCCTAAACTCTTCAGGAATTGCAGAGCTGTAGCCATCTGATGTAAAATAGGCCGGATCTCTTTCAGGAGAAAAGACGAGGTATGTCTTATATTCACATACTCCTTGAGAGTCATGTCTAGCAGTTCAAATTCCTGACAGATGGTCTTTGTAGATGAATGAGTTGTCCCACTTTACAAAGTTACATTTGTCAGGGTCGAAAATCTTCTTTCTTTTGCAGGATGCCATCATCACTTTGTTCCTGTGTCTTCATTATTTTCACAGCCACCATTGGCTCATTGACTTGAAACACTTGGGAGCTTCTGCAAAGGTGCCTTTTCCAATTAAGCCCAGAACTAAATAGTCTGAAGACTCAGAGGAGAGCTGTCCTCTTCTGATGACTTGGAGGTCTGTGCCAGAAGAGGCAGTGGAGCGGGACTTCTCTGCCATTTTGTCACAGGAAACCTGCTCCTACTAACTTGCAGCTTCGGTCAGTGATTTCTTTCCAAGCACGCTGAAATAAGTTAGCAATTATAACAGCTAGTCTTGGGATGTGCTCTCAACAACCAATTTCTGCTTACTGATGAGGTGAAGATTCCTGAATAAGAAGTCTTGGCCGTGTTCTAGAATAGCGGGCACTATGTAATGATGGATCCAACAAGCAGATACCTGAAGTTTTTTTTTGTTAATTTTATAAAATGAGAAATCAGGTTATATAACATATCCCATCCCTAGCTGGGCTCAGCTCACTCTCATTTTTGTATCAATTTAAAAAGTAAATTGAATTTCACACAATACTGAAAGAGGCTTCATTCGCTTCAATTTTTTTTAAAGTAATAGATTAAACTAAACTACACAACAGTGTTAACAACATCTATCCAACTGCAAAAATCAAGGAATTGTTAAGGGATTTTGTCTTATTTCCAGATCTACAGAACTGTTTTTGTTTGTACATTGTTTGTACCTCCTTATTACTATCAATTCAATCAATATTTAGTGCAATTGTGTTATTCGCCTCTCACAGATCATGGTTCCATTAGGATAATTCACTCGTTTTTCAAAAAAAATACATATTCAAACACAAAATGTTTTAGATTATTTTTTTAATTTTCAAAAAAAATATGTCCATCAGCTGATGTTGATAAATAGAGATGAGACACCTCTTCTGTTCAGGGTCAAATTGACGCGTTCAAATGAGTCATAAGGATGTTGTCACTGTGTGTTTTGTGCAAATGTATTTTGCACATGACACGCATGTCGTGCTAGTCTTGGCGTCATCAGACGGTTTGCACATCTGGCACCTCTTCCTCTTCCTTTTTCCCCCCAGCCGCTACAGCCACAATGAGGTAGATCCAGGAGAGGGCCACACCAAGTACTCCTGTGCGTGAGGTTGCTGCTGGGGTCCTTGGCATGTGCTGCCTCCTTTCAATATGAGGGACGACAAGTGCCTTCCCCACCTCCTCAAGGAACAGGCGCCTTTTGTAGAGCTTCGATATGTTCCACTCAGGGAAGATCTCCATAAAGATGACAAAGGCGTTGTAGGCCAATATGTCAATCATGTTATAAAAGATGACTAAAGGTCAGCGTGCAGTCGTTCTTTTGGTGCTGTAGGTCCCTGTCACTTTGTCCAGGTTGTCCACTCCCCTTTGGTGGCATTGTAGTCCAGGATCATGTTTGGTTTATGGTCCTCTCTGGTGCTGATTTCAGCTTTCTTATGGAGAGTACTCATGAGCAACAAATGTTTTCCCTTTTTGTGGCAGTAAGACACTAGGTCTGTGGTGTCTGTGAAAACGAACTTGGAGGAGTGAGGGGCCCTGTTCTTGATCTCTAGCAATTCAGCAGGGAGTTCAGTTCTGTTCTTTCGGACAGTTCCAAACTTTGTGAGCTTTTTCTTCAGAAGCTCCTGACCCAGGTTGTAGGGTGTGAAGAAATGGTCACAGGTTATGTTGTGACCTCTGAGACCCTGTGCCATGTCAAGCACAACTCTCATGCCCTGATTCCTCTCTGGGGCTCCTCCAACCGGCTTTCCAGTGTAAACCTGCAGGTTCAGTGCATAGCTGGAGTTTGCATCACATGCTGCCCATATTTTCATTCCATATTTTTCCGGATTTGATGTCTGTGACACAAGTCACTGCCATCCTGGTGGGCCCTGGCACTGCCTTCATTATGTTTGCTGCCGACAGTGTTGCCTAGCGTCTATTGGGGGATAAGGACCACTGTATTTTTCCATTTTTTGACATGAATGTCTCATTTGGAGGAATAGCAGTTTCCTCATCTGATGGTTCATCATCAGAATTTACCTCAAGGTGGTCTTCATCGTCAGACACATTCTCCTCTATTCACTTGGAGTCCCAGTGTGGGAGAGTTTTCCCATCATATTTGAACTTCTGACCCCTTTTAGCCTCCACCTTCTGTGTGCGTGCGTGCGTGCGTGCGTGCGTGCGTGCGTGCGTGTGTGTGTGAGAAATAACAATATGTATCATGTTTGCACTCCTGACCCCTTTTAGCCTCCACTTTCACTGCCGGGTCAGATTGTCCCAAATACAATCTCTGTCATATAAACAGTGGGGGGGGGTTGCAAATACATGATATGAACCATTTTCATTTTACATGTATATTGCACTAATTAAGGCAAGCAGAAGAAGTTTCATACAATAATATAAATACTTTTAAGTATTTTTCCTAGATTTTCAAACTTAACTTAAAACACACAATTTGACCCTGAATGTAACAGGAGGGTTAATATATTTTCTTTATGACTCACCTTAAAGAAACCCGAAGCTAGTAACTCGCTCTTCAACACTTGTACCAACATAACAATAGAAAAAAAATTATTTACTTTGTCCTGGAAAAATTGAAAAAACACTTTGAAATTTTGTGGAAAACATACTTTACGTGGCTTGTGTCAGTCTGGACTTAAAATGATGGAAAAATACTGTTTAAACTGAAGTCAACTAAAGGACACGAGAGGAGGTGGGAGGGCGAGAGAGTTCAAGAGGGGATGAACTCAAGCCAACTGGAGGACATAAACCAGAGGGAGCCGCCTGCCATCTAGGAGATATTCCGACGAAAGGATTCGAAATGGATTCGAAATGGATTCCTAGTTTAGATAAGTTATGTGTATTTCCTGTGTTTTAAGGTGTCAAGTAACTGTTTTCTCTAGTAAAGATGACCTTTGGGCGGACCTACAATGTATAAAAGAGCAGGCCACTTTTAGTCATTGAGCAGCATAGCAGCTTTACAACCTGCATGTAAGAGTTTAAGCGTCTCTGTTTTTGAATTAACTCCACTCCTTATTGCAATAATAAAGAGACTTTGTTTGAACTTTGAAGATGGTGTCTGCTGAGAATATTTTCTCTAACATACTTGGAGTAATTGATAAAACGTTGTTGGTTGTAATATATGTAGTTGATCCAGTCATCGTCTTTGTTCACTGTAGATCACCAGAAAAAGAACGACTCAAAACCTGCTGCGATTTCTTGCTTTATACTGATCTGGAACTCCTCTGGGCACCCCTATAGCATCAATATAAATGTGGGGATCGAAACTGCCCTGTATTTCTCCTCTCTTTTCCCTGTGAAAGGTGGACCCTTTCTTCAACGGGGTCAGTGTTTCCAGTGATACTGGCAGAATATATAATGGCTCTACTAAACCTACAAGGGCACATAGCCCTGTCCAGCTTTTGGGCAAGTGAGGTTGTAAAGTCTTACCTCCACAGTACCACCACATGTTGGCTCGCGCTACGAGCATGTTGTCTGCTTTAGTAACCATGCCAGGCTTTGATATGTTTACAAAATATGTCGTGTTACACCATTCTTGAGGTATCATCCCTACAGGTCTCCCCCCCTCAGTTATGTTTCTTCTAATGCAAGTATAATTGCCCTTTATAAGGTGTAAAGTAAGGAAGTTTGGTGTTGAATGAGACTGGGGGAAATCGATCGTGCAATTGAGTGCAGTCTGCATTAGTTGGTCTATTTTTGTTTTCCCACAACCGCCTATAAACATGCATACTCTGTTCTACTCGTATAGGGTGATATAGGAAATGGAACCGTAGCCAGGAGTGGGCGCGCAGTTGCACATACTATACAATTGGATTGGTCAAGTGATTTAGTTGTATATGTTATCCAATCCAACCACTCATTCTTCTCAACAAACCCTGTCTGCAAGGCTATGTTTTCTCTGATGGTGCTAGGTCCTATATCTATCGCTGCTTCCCCTGTGTTCATGGTATCTGATTCAGGGGAAGTCCTTTTTGCTAATGATGGTTGTATCTTAATTCGGAAGTGACCATAAGGGTCTTTGCCTTCCGTCCAAGCAGCCAACACAAAGAGTCCTTCATCTTTTGGATGGGGGCCTCTTATGGTCAAGAGCAGGGGATTGCAGGTGTTTGGGGTGATGCATCCCTCTCCCCCATGTCCCTTAATTATAGATAAGCGGTTAGTCAAGTTGCTATTAAGAAATCCCGAAAGGTCATGTACCCGGTATCCCCACGAGGTGACTGCTGTGCTCCATACCGCTTGGTTCCAACTAGAACAATAGCATAAAGTCTGCCAGGTCCTTTCAATGTAGCAGATATATTTATCTGACCTTTGTATTTGTTGGGCAAACTCGAGGTTTGGGCACCGAATGATATCGCATAAATGTAATTGTTTTGTCATAGTTTTTCCTTAAGTGAATGTTAATTATTTTGCTTCTACCCAATCACAAACGGTTGCCTTTATTGTTCTCGATGGTCCTCTTGCTCGTTTGACTTAGTGTCTCTTATGCGCATTTGTTTCTTCCTGTTGGTTTATATTCCAATTAGTCATGTTTGGATTTATTATTTCGGTTTGATTTACTTTTCCTTGTTTTAGATGTTGCATCTCTACCCATAAGAGAGGAAAAACAGTCATTATTACCAATACCTGGAGGAATGCTATGATTCCACGGGTACCACAACATGCTCGAAATGGATTTGGTTGCCTTGGCTCCCATAGTCGATTTATATTGAAACATATTTACCACTTTTCTGTTGTTCCTCACTTTCTCCACACGTAGTACCTTCTAGCCCACTGAGTGTTGTTGGTTTCTTCACTGGCTTTGAGACGAACGGCCTTTCGCATCCCTTTGTCACCAGGCTCCACCACAGCGGGGTCCAGGCCTAGTGTTTATGAAAAGTCTGGAGTAGAAACAGGGTTAGTTGGTGTGAATGCCTTTTTACAGTGAGTCGGGTGTATCCAGGATCCTCTTTCAGCGATCGTGACTGCCGTTGGTGTTGACAGGAGTACTTGGAACAGTCCCCCCCCCACCGAGCTGAATGCCAATGTTTTCTCTTAATTATTTTGATGAACACCCAGTCTCCTGGCTGGACTGTTGTCACTCCTTCAGGTAGTCTCTCTGTGGGAAACATAACAGAACTCGTAATATCTTTTCTTCTCAGCATGTTAGTCATATATTCAGCAGTTTTGAGTTCCTCCTGGGTTAACTCGTATAATATGGTCTTCCATACATCATTTCAAATGGAGATATGCCCTTACTGCTCGGTAAGATGTGCATACTTAACATAACCGGTGCTAAGCATTTCATCCATGACATGTTTGTTTCTGCCATCATCTTTCTCAATTTTGATTTAATCGTTCCATTGTTTCTCTCTATTAATCCTGCTGACTGTGGGTGGTATGAGCAGTGATATTTGTATTACAAATATTTTAGTCAGGTGATCTATGACCTTATTCGCGAAATGAGTTCCATTATCACAGGATATCTTTTCTGGTATTCCAAATCTCGGTGTTATGTCATTTGCTAACGCTTTAGCAACAGTTAGTGCATCTGGGTTTTTAGTTGTGAATATTTCAATCCATTTTGTAAAAGTGTCTACTATTGTAAGACTACTTATTTCATTCACATGGTGTTAGTTCAATAAAGTCCATACATATGTTTTGAAAAGGATATTGAGATGCAGGAATCTGTCTTCTTTTAGGTCTTATCTGTCCCTGTGGATTGTTTCTGGCACAGATGTCACATGTAGCACAACTTTTTGTATAGTTTGTAAAGCCATAAACTGTAAACACATTCTTTATCATAGTAACCATCCCTCCTGTTGAGACATGGTCTAACGGTTAGACCATGTCTCAACAGGAGCCATCGCACCTCTGTGTGATAAGGCAAGTCACCATATCCTGAACCCAACTCCTCCAGAAAAGACTTGAATTGGCGGCGATTTAAACCTTTGGCTCTTATGAAGTTAACTGCTCGTGTTATGGTGCTCATTACATGTTCATTTTCAACGACTCCTGGTGTATGATGCAGTGACACGTTGTTAGCTCACCTGCGGCGTTTTCCTCCTGCATCTTCTCCCGGATCCTGCCCACCAATCCACTCTTTTTACATTGCGCATCTGTCGTCAGTCCCACAAGTTTATCCCAAGGCAGCCCCATTTCATTTACACACCTGGTTACCTCTTGAAAGAGATCTTTTCCCGTAGTTGTGCCATGCATGGATCTTAATCCCAAAAGTTCCTCTGTTACGCACAGACTTGAGTCCACTCCACGGATGAAAATCGACAGCTGGGCAGTATCAGAAGTGTCGGTGCTCTCATCCACAGCAAGGGAGTATGCGATGAAATCTTTCCCCTTTCCTACCAGCTGTTGTTCAGATTGGTGGCAAGCTCACATACATGATCAGCAATGGTGTTCCTGCTGAGGCTAACGTTTGAAAATGCTTGCCTTTTATCTGGGCACACAACCTCACAAACTTTCATCATGCAGTTTTTGACAAATTCTCCCTCGGTAAAGGGCCGGGGCTGATTTAGCGACCTCTGCTGCAACAATAAAACTGGCCTTCACTGGCAATTCACTTTGTGATTTGGCTTTTGTGAACATAGCCTGCTGAGACACAATACTTCTTTTCAACTCTTCTACCTTCTGGAGCCTCTGTTTCATGTCCAGATGCTTGTACCTGTCGTGGTGTTTCGTTTCATAGTGTCGTCTTACGTTATATTCTTTCATTACGGCCACACCGTCTCCACACACAAGACAAACAGCTTTGCCCTTTATATCTGCGAACATATACACTGCCTCCCACCTGCCTTGAAAACCCCTGTTTTCAAAGTCCACCTTTCGTTTAGCCATTTTTTGGGGAGAGGGGTAGCTGAAAGTTGACCACAGGTGGCCTGCTGATGAGCGAGTGGGGCAGGTTTTCGCGCTCGATTGACGTGCCGACGCGCTGGCGGTGCATTGTGGGACTTGTAGTATTAGTGGTGCGTGTAATATACCGGAGGGCCAACTCTAATACAAATTAAATATTATCCTGCGGGCCAAAGATAAATCCAGCCCGCGGCCTTGAGTTTGACACATAAGGCCTAACCCATGGCTCAAAAGTGCCGCATAATGATGCAGGCTTTTAGGTAGCAATCATTTTCCATCTTCCCCATGCCAAAGTCCTTGTGTATTTATTTTACAGCCTTTCTTTTTCCAGAAGTCTTTTTCTGTTTTTGATGCTATGTCTTGTCTATTTTGTAGGATTTCATGATCTAACTCTTCTATCTGCTCCTGTGCTTCTGTATGTAGGTGTCATGTTTTGCTGTTTCCCTGTTGTGCAGCTTTTTTAGCTTCCTCATCTGCCTTGCGATTACCTTGTGAAACTGAGTCAGTTCCTGTTGTGTGTGCTACACACTTACATACTGCTAGTTCGTCTGATAGCTGTATCGCTGCAAGGAGATTACTTATTAGCTCTGAATGTTTTATCGGTTTGCGTATGTTACCATACCCCTATTCTTCCATTTTTGAGCAAAAACATGTACTGTTGAAAACGCGTAGTTACTGTCTGTATATATGTTTATTACTCGTCCTTTTCCTAGTTTACATGCTTCTGCCAGTGCTATTAGTTCAGCCGCTTGTGCTGATATATGTGGTGGTAATGATTCTGATTTTAGTACTTTAGTAAGAGTCACAACAGCATATCCAGTGACGTTTGTTCCATCTAGATTCTTTTTACATGATCCATCTACATATACTGTAAGGTCAGTTTCCTCATAAGGTTCATCTCTTAAATCTGCTCTTGGTAATACCATACTACATGCTACACAGTCATAGGGAGAGCCATCTTCTTTTGTTGGCAGAAGGGTGGCTGGATTGAGAGTTGTGCATCTTTCAATACTCAAATGTGGTTGTGACAATAATACTACCATACAAGATAAATGTCTTGCTGGTGACATATAGGTGATCTTATTTTGTAACGGTAACACTGACACTGCATGTGTAACCTTTAGTGTAAGTTGATTAAGCAGTACGATTGTAGCTGATGCTTGAACTGCCATGGAGGCTGCAATAATTGTTTGTATGCATATAGGCATAGCTTTTGCCACATGATCTAACTGTGTGGAAAAATATTTTTTCCTCCATGCATCTGTGTCAATAGTGACGTCATAAAACCATTCTTGCAGTCCGCTGTCTGTGTGACTGGTTTACTGTAATCCTGTAATGCTAACACGGAAGAGCTGTTTAGTTCTTGTTTAATGTTTTGAAAAACTTCTTCTGCTGTTGGATTCCATATAATTATATCTTGTGCTGCCATTAGTACATCATAGATTAGTTTGGACAAGGGATTTGTTCTCATGTGGCCCCTTGTAAAAATTAATTGCCCACCCCTGGTTTATGGGCTCAAAATAGTGAGGTAGTGATTTACTTATACAGATCCGAAAGGAATCAGTAGTAACATTTTTGATATATTTTGGACAATTAGTAAAGTTTGCTCTTCAATTACTGACTCATGCACACATTCATAATTTGCGCTAACAAATTGATAAATTATCATAAGAACAAACAATCTGTCGCTCCGTTAAATATATTTAATGGATGTTATATTAAGCTGGCAAAACCCGAAGTATATCCATCTGAGCCCAAAATCAAATCAAAACTGTATTAAACTCATGCGGTTGAGTGCAGCAGTAATGTAGCAACTATATAAAGAGTGTTGAGGAGACAAGGACAAATAGAATAAAAGAAGAAAGCAAACAATATCAAAGAAAAAAAATACTGTTTATTGCAAATTGGATTTTATTTTTGTAGGTGATCATTTCTATTGGTAATGATCTCATTGTACTCGGCAAAGCGTTTGCTGAGATGTGGGAACACATGTAGATAGCTAAATTGAAGTCCAAGAACAAGGAACAAAACACACAAGCAATCAGACAATTAGACAGTCTGTAAACAGACCTGCAGATTAAGAAAACATTTTTGGTTGAAAAAACAAAGGTGAATGATAAAATGATTACCCAAACTCTATGTTGTAAATATCCATCACAGTTTACAAATTACTTTCTGCTTTGTCAGCAATCCCTCCTGATTCTTCACTCATTCATTCATTACTTCTGCCTGGTTTTCGATGTTACTATCTCCCAAGCTCAAAGCCCTCTCATCCCCCTTCTCAACCCCTTTTCCGGCAGTTCCACCACCTGGTCTGAAACCATTTATTGTACTCCAATTCCTTACCTTCCCATTGTCTGGTTAAGTTTGCCTTCTGCGATTGCATACCTAGTGCTTTTGGGTTCTTCTCTGTTCCAGACAGAGTTACACAACAATCTGGCCAGAATGATCCCAACCGACTTTGAGATGTGAGGAAAGAGTTGTTGGCTCAGGCCAGTATCAACTACCTGCATGAACAGCTGTTTACCTCCATTCCGGCGACTCCCCAAGAAAGCTCCTTGCGTCAAGACAAAGTCCTGGATGTTTTCTAATCTTCAAACTACACCCCAATTCCTTATCGTCTGAGTGTTCCATCATCACCCAGCCCACTGGGAGGGCCCAAGGTTGGGGAACCGCTGAGTGGGAAAGACAATCCTCCATTGAATTTAATTCCTTCACTGCGGAACTTAAGAAGGTGTTCAACCACGCAACTACAGGCAGAGAAGCCGCCGGTGGGCTGACTACTCCGTCGAGTTCTGGGCGGTAGAAGCAGAGAGTAAGTGGAATGCACCTTTACTGTAGGATGCGTTTTACAAAGGACTGTCTAATGTGATGGCTGCCCGTGACCCTCCTACCAAACCTGGATGACCTCATCAATACAGCTATCAGTGTTGATAGACGTCTCAGGAAGTGGAGGAGAGAACCCATGCAGCTTGACTGGACCACACGTACCGCAACGGAACGACGGCACTGCCTTCGGGAGAACTGCTGCTTGTATAGCAGCCAGCCGAGGGCGCTGGTAAGCGGGGCCATTCACTCTGAAATGCTCTCTCACCCCTTACTCAATGCCTAGCTGGGGCCTGCAGAGCATTTACACACTGTTCCAGTGTTCATTGATTCTGGGCTAATACCAACTTCCTGGATTCCACCCTAGCCATCCACCTAGGGATCCAGCACTCTTGACAGACACTTCTTCTGTTCCACCCCCCACAGGATAGTTCCGATTCATCGAGGCATGTCAGATAGTCACCACCTGGTCAATGCACCCAATCAACCGGTGATTCTGGGGTTTCCCTAGATCCGAAGGCATAATCCACACATTGACAGGGCCACAGGCTCCATACTCCAATGGAGCTGTCACTGCCATGACGTATGTCTCAAGTCTGCCCTGTCTTCTTTTTTCAAATGATTCAAAGGCTTTATTGTCATATGCACAAAAGCTACAGGGTAGTTGTTGGCAATGAAAATCTTCAACAATGTAACATACAGTATACTTGAAACACAAAATACACCTCAATAACGTAACAAAATAGGGCAATAAAAATAGTGCAAGAGACATAATGGTGCAAGTAAAATGCCGAGCTGTGTGATACTGGTGTTATGAGTCCAGGTCAGGTCCTCACTGATGTGAACCCCGAGCAACCTGAAGCTGCTGACTCTCCACCGTAGTCCTGTTGATGGCGATGGGGGCGTGTCCCCCTCTGTGTTGCTTCCTGTAATCCACAATAGGATCCTTCGTTTTGCTGACATTGAGATGGAGGTTGTTGTCCTGGCACCAAGATGTCAGGGCTCTGACCTCTCTGTACGCCGTCTCGTCGGCGTCTGTGATCAGACCGATGACGGTCGTGTTGTCAGCCAACTTCATGGTGTTGGAGCTCGACTGTGTGTCGACTGTGTGTGAACTCCCTGTTCACACACAGTCGTGTGTGAACAGTAGAAGAGAGGGCTGAGCACGCAGCCCTGAGGTGCTCCAGTGTTGAAGGTCAGAGTGGAGGACGTGATATTTCTCCCCCACACTGCCTTGGGTCTGCCCGTCAGGAAGTTCAGGATCCAGTCACAGGGTGCTGGTGAGCATGAAGTCCTTGAGCTTAATGACAAACTTGGAGGGCACGATGGTGTTGAATCCTGAACTGCAGTCAATGAACAGCATTCTCACGTATGTGTTCCTCTGATCCAGGTGGGAGAGGGCAGTGTGGAGGGTGAGGGTGATGTTGCTCAGTAAGCAAACTGCAGAGGGTCCAGTGAGTCAGGGAGTGCATAAAAAGTGTTTATGTGTTGCCAGACAACATCTTTCTGGCATTGGAGACTCCACTTTGTCTATATTTTGTTTTTTGCACTGCTAATAGCTCTCCGGTGGGCGTACCTGGAATTCCTGTACTCATCCAAATCACCGCCGTTGTGCGTGACAGCTCGTGCTTTAAATGAGCACAGACCTCACCGTTTTTCCAAGGCTTGTGATTTGGGAATGTCCGTACAGTAATCCTTGGCACGACGTCTTCGATGCATTTGCCGATGTACTAAATGACCACATCTGTGTGTACGTTTATGTCGTCATCCTCTAACACACACCACTCTGTGATGCCAAAGCAGTGGCGGAGAGCAAAGTCTGAATGTTTAGTCCAACGCTGAATTGTCCGCATCACCGGTCTGTCCCGTTTAAGTTTCTGCCTATAAGAAGGCAGGAGCAGAAGAAATGTGTCCATCATCGAAGGGTCAAGCCAAGTCTCTGTGAAAACCATAACGTTACATTGCTTAATGTCCCCTTGAAATGCCATCCTGCTTCGGAGTTCATCCAATTTATTATCCAGGGATTGGACATTTGCTAGACAAATAAAAAGTCTGACTAGAACTTCGGTCCAGGTCCCTCGCTTTCTCCTGCGCTCCACCAGGTGAAGCAGCAGCAGGCACCAACGTCCTGATGTGTAGAAGTTGTTCTCTATCATATTGAATGATAGGGCTCGCTTGGGCAAAAAAAGGGAAAAACAAAGTAAAACAATAAAACGATAAAAATGCAGTGTTGGAGAGGAGCTCGAGACGAGGCAGACAAGTTTTTCCAGCAGCCTTCCTTTTTCCTGTCTTCCAGGCCATTCTCAGAGACTTCATTAATGACTTTATGTCTGTTTACCTGGATGACATCTTGATCTTCCCCAAATCTCTTCAGGAACATGTGGAGTAGGTGAAGTTTGTTCTCCAGCGGCTGAAAGCGCTCCCCGACTGGCTTGTCCCCTCTGTAAGGTCTTACAACTGTTCCTAGGCTCTGCCAACTTCTGCCGGAGGTTCATCAGAAATTACAGCTTGGTGGCAAACCCCCTCACAGGTCCTTCCGTTTGGTGTTGGCCACGAAAAAGGCTTTTGGTGAGCTCAAGAGACAGCTTAAGATCTAGGCGCATATCCTAATCCCACTCCAGTCTTCATGGTTGAAGTAGACGCCTTGGATTCCGGAGTCAGGGCCATCCTCTCGCAGACCTCTGGCAGGGACCAGAAGCTTCACCCAAGTGCCTTCTTTTCTAGCTGAACGCAACTACAACCTCGGGAACCGAGAGCTGCTGGCAGTGAATAGGGTGTTGGAGGAGTGCACATAGGACAAACATGTCTCTACTGAATAGAAAATTGAAACGTACAGACTGCAATATTCAGCCTGCATAAGCTCTGAGACTGAGAGAAGAAAGCACAGTGAGAATGTAAGAGATGTGATCTTTTTCCAACACCTCACTGTGTTCCCTATCTACCAGACAAGACTTGTGTCAAGAAAATATGAGTGTTCAAAGGAGATATGTTATGTTATTTAAGTCTGTACCAGCAGTTATTTAAGTTTGCACAAGCAGGCAGTGAATTGACTCTCTGAGAAGAATCCTTTCTGCTCGTTATCATAGCTTGCTTTGTTATGATTGTGAATGTATTCAAATGAAATGTAATTATTATAAAAACGGACTATCTTGACTATGTTGTTTTTGCTGCAGACATGGCTATCATAAGTGTGAATAGGTTTTCCATATGTTGAAGTATGTGATGTAAAGCAGGCATCATGAAAAGACCTGGCGTATTTCTGTTCTTTTATCAGTGAATTTATCTCCTCTGGCATGGTGAACCGGCACCTCTGCATCATTACCATTCCTGTCGGGCCTCTGCTTCTCCATCAACGAGAAGAGAACAAGCTATTAATGTTAGACTTAAAGCATAAGGTTGTCTCTCTGTCTGAGACAGGTGTTACCTTGTTTTTTTACCTGCTTTCGACTGGCCCCAGATGAAACCATAATTAAAAGTAAGGGTACTTCTGTTTTAAATGGTCCAGGGTGTCTGTCTGACAAAGAAATGAGATAAAGCCGCCCACAGTATCAGGATGCTTACATTTGCTTATGTCTCATATCTAACTACTACATATGACTACCTATACACTTTGAACTTTGCAAACAAAAAAGCAGTGAATGCACCTGCAAAATACTCAGTCAACATATTTCATTTGACAACTAAAGTATTATTGAGGTTTTTACACATGCCTGTGGCTTAGCTCTACAACTACTATATGGATGTCCTTACTGTTGAATGAGCTATAGAAAACCTGCCCAACCCAATCAAACACCTCTGCGTCCACCAGGTGAGTTTATTGTATAAATGCCACATCGGTTGGTTGAGATTTTAGATAACTTAAACATTTTCTCCTCTTTACTGGATCTTTTACTCCATTAATATTCCAAGAACGTATCTTCCCATACTTAGCCATAATCAATATTTTGTGTTTTCCATACAGTAGATGAGCCCTAAACAGTGGAAGACAAACGGATCTAACCCAATCACAAACATGTTTTTGTGCTGTCCAACTTAAACACACATTAAATCTCCTCCCTGTGCAATATGCTCTTGCACACATTCTTGATTATTAAAACAAAATAAACCAACTCTGGAACAAGAAGACAACATGAACAACGAATGGACCCTCCCTATTACTGGACCTTCCAAGGATTTGCCCTTTAAATGTACTACTCTCCACTCCTCCTCCGCTCAAATCGCACATTTTACACCATCCTGTAAATTTTCAGCATTGTGTTATCCCAACTTCGGCTTTATTAAAAACAGGCATTTAAACAAAAAATATTTTCGCTTCATAGTTCAGAAGACAACTTTTTTTAATAAAATAAAGGAGGGAATACATAAAATGGCTAACAAGTGCTATGAATGCTTGTCTTTTGTCAATTAGCTAAGGTTTACCTTTAACTAAAATATCAAACAATCACAACCAAAGTAGAGGGGGTGCTGCTTCTTTTGTAATGACTTCCATAGGTTTGCAGTGATTCTCAAACGTGATCCTCTGCGAGTTTGGCCAATGTGAATCTGACATCCATCCTGGGGCTACGGTAATTAAACTGAACTTGTAATAAAACATATCTTCCTTTACATGTGAGGCTGACGAAGGTTTGATCATTCCTACCTTTTTCGTAATAAAAGTGACATTGGCACTGATCATCATCATAGAAACATTTCCTTTAGTTTCTGAAAAACATCCGATTAGATCGTATGAAACATGAGCATTCGACTCAGTTCCAAGATGTCAGTTATAAAATGTTAATCTGAAAATGTGTAACTTAGTTTTCTTACTTTGGTGTACAGGCTACTGTAAGTTCATACCATAGACACATCCTCAAAAAATAGCGTACACAAAAAAACTGTTGGTAAAAGAGCTTGGTTGCATCTACGGCTTTATATCTGTTAGGTGGCATGCTTAAGATCTGTGTATTTTTTTATTTGTGTGTGTTTGGTGACTGAGTGTCAAAGAGCAGAGAACTGAGCTAGAAATCTAAAAGTTTGAAGAAGTGTAGAGGTCAACCCTGGATAGAAGGAAGATAAAGTCTTGACAAAGCTCTGTTTCACACAGCGAACTTCCCGAGGGCCGAATATAGAAAGACAAAAAGAGATTGTTTGTGAGTAAGTAAGATGACTAGAGGAGCAGTCTGACAGCCCCAGGAATGCGACAAGCATACTAAGGATTTCACAAAAGTAGAAGTAGAAAATCAAAGGAATTGTTGGAAAAGAATGACTTCACTCTCCTCCTGACCACATACTGCTACCCAAAGGGCCACTGTTTGTGTGCCTGTCTTTTTAACTTGGTGTCCGTCTGATTGCATCATTGTGCATGTTCGTAATCTGTGTAATAATATTGTTGTATTTCTATGTTGAAGCCAATGCATTCACAAGGACTGAAAGATGTACATTCTCCAAACTCGGGTCATTACAGCCAGTTGCTTGCTTAACTGGCTGTTCTGTACTGTTCTGTACTGCTCGTACATACTTTCCAGGTATCGTGCACGCGTTTCCATTCACACTATAATTGAGGGTTCACGTCGCTCTGGCATTGCACCCGATCCACTCTCCCTTCCAGTTGGTGACGGTGTGGTTACGTCGTTTGCCAGAAGTTCATCGTTTTTATTCCTTTAAGATGAACTATATAAATGTGGGTAACGGCCGTAACGGAGGATCTTCTCGCACAACGTCTCTTCAACAATCATTCATCTTGTTATCTTCTTCTTCTTCTGGGTAAACTAGCTAGAGTTGCACAAGCTAATGTGGAAACTGGAGCATGCACATTTGGCGTGCTTACTAAGTGTACAATCCTGCCGGATGACAACATTCGCATACCGAGGACAAAAGCGAACCCTCGTGGACACGAAAAGTATGAATTTGTCTTTAATTAGACATTTGTGGTTGAAACAGGATTTTGTTGCAGATTACATTTTAGTGGATGGAATGCTTAAAAGATCATGCATGCTTTATTAGAATTTTGAGACACTAGAAGCTCTTTATTTATTTAGTTTAACCAGGGACACAACCAAGTCATTTAAAAAAAATAAAAAAAGTTTGCTGGTTAGCATGTTGCTGCTTTGGAAATAAGACCTCATTACACCTGGTATCAATAAATGTATTTCTGTTTTGATGAGGAAGGGTCTTATTTGTATTTTTTTGAAAAATGTCATTCAAAAGGAAAAAAATATAACACCATATGCAACCAGCCATAACCATTAATATGAATTTAATACGAGTGATATGAGTTTTTTTTCTCAGCACTGAGATTAACTGTATTTATGCTTAGTACTTAGTACTTAGTTTTACACCAAGGGTAACAAGTGTACGTTTTTTATTTTTTTAACTCTAAATTGATCTGAGAGCCATTCGTCATTTGTGTGTGTCTGCGTGCTGAACTCACTTTTGTGTCACTACGCTGTGGAAACAAAAGCCAGTTCACAGAGTTCTGGGCCTTTAAGAAACCATGCTTTAGTTTTTCATACAAAACCACTGTGGAAGTATATTAATGCATCGCCCCTTTAGTCTGAGGCCAAATCCAAGCAACCATCTGACACATATTTTATTTTTTATTTTTATTATTTTATTAACACTTCTGAGAGGGGTTAGTCACCTGCATAAATACAACATGGCTTTTTGTTTAAGGAACAGCAAGACAGTGATTTTAGCAGGTATTAAACAAAGGCTAAAGTGAACACATTTTATAAGCTTGTGTAGTAATTATAGTCATAAATGAAAATGCACATATAACATCCCGTTATTTTAGGAATATTAGGAGAGAAAAGCATTAAATAGGCTACCTCGCAGGCATTATAATGCACTTGAGACGCAACATATCCTCATGTGAATATTTAAGATACTGATAGTAGCACCACATGTAAATATGAAGCCAATGCCAAAGCAACAATTTAGTGCTGTAGCCAATGAATGATGTGATTGGAATATGGTATTGTATTGATTTTTCTGCAGTCACACATGGCGGAGTGTGAGCAGATGCAGAAAGAAATGATCTGGGTCTACAGAAGAAGGGTTTTTGGAAAGCAGTGATTCAGATTGACTTCTGAAATCAGAAACTAGCCTTTATAATATTTCTTAATGCTACTTGCCAAGAGTATTCCGATCTGGTGTTTTTGTTAGAGCAAACAGACCACTACACAGAACTACTTTTGATACATTTTGCTTTTATTTTTACATTTTTACTCTTTGTTTGTACTAGAAGAGGCTAATATAAACCTTCATGTTGCATTATATTCAGTTATGAAGCTGAAAAAAATCCTTTCCGTGGGAATCGTTAAGCTGAAGCCTGTATTTTAATTGTCAATTGGCCGTAGTGTTGAATCATGCTTGCAGAATTAGTTTATGTTAAATCAAGTTTCAATAAAGCTTATCAATTAATCATCCAACTTGTGTTTTCGTCTCGGAAAGTAATGTAATATTTCCGTCGGTACCTGAAGGCTGCAGGTCTGGGCAGCAAACGCAGTGAGCATCGTGATTTGAATGAACGGACCAATCACCGCCCTCGCCGCTGGCTTTCCGTCACTCTTGCCCAATCAGCGCTCGGCACCGTTGTTTGCCTTGCTTTTTGAATTGAGCTCCTGCGGCAGGCAGACGCCTTCTCGGGACTACTATGAAGTAGTTATCTGTCAACAAACTATAGCAGCCACATTTCGACAATTTGGACTATTTTCGCGCATAAAGGTCAACATGCAGTGACAGCTGACTTGAGACTTAACGGAGAGATGTTACAGATGTTCCGAGTGTTTTAGACCGAAGAGAACTTCTCAGGAATTCATCATTGTATTGTTGACTCACTAGCTCGGAAGCGAGCTAAGTTAGCTCAAGAGCTTATTCAATTTAACGGCAGCTAGTTTAGCTCCGCTAGCTCACTTTTCAGTTATTCCTCTATCTAAGGTACCAGACACCTAAACAGTCGGTAAGTTTGGTTTACTTACTCACTTAGTTTTTTATTGTGCTGTTAAAAACGCACCATACCTGAACTTTAGCTAACCTCTCCTGTTCTGACGGTAAGCAAAGAGAATGTGGTGCCGTGGTGAAAGCAGCCAACGTTAACTGGCCTCGCGTTAAAATGAGGCTGGATATATCCTCAAAGTGTATACCGCTGTTGGCCTATTACTTATTTTGTTGATTTATATATTACAAAGCATGTCTTACGAAACACAAGCGAGGCAAAAGTATGGTCAAACGTTTTTGGTATTCAGAAACCGTCTAACGGTAAACTAATGAGGGTGTTTAGTTTGGGGGGAAAAAGGGTTCATTGCTTGTTTCATGTTTTTATTTTTAATTTAATTTTACCCCGATACTCTTTGTCCTCTGTTTTAACAATAACCTTAAATATTAGTGTTTTTTTTCTTCTTCTCACAGCACTGAGATTAACTGTGTTTACACGATTCATCAGCACGTACACGTACTTTCATTAAGCCTTGTGCAGACTCTTGTATGGTTGCTGTTATGAAAACATCTAAACACATTCAAAGTTTCACTGTAAACTTTTTATCCATCTTCCCTGGTTTTTAACCAAAGTTATCTTAGTTCAAAAAACATTGTAGCTTTGTCTCCAGTTGGATTGTCTGATTTATGCAGGATTTGTGTTTTTGAAGTCATGCCAAGTTGTGTCTCTTGCCTTCAGTTTGACAGTTGTTCCCCATCTCCTCTTTTCTCCTTGTTGCTGTACTTTCTCTCCCCTCTCTGCCTTGCTGTGTTCTCCCTCTGTTCATTCCCTGTAACTTTTGATAGTTTAGACAGTTTGGTGCCTCCATAAGTTCCTGGCATGGCTGACAGCAGCATACTGACTTTAGGGACTGCCCGGAGTCTGTTGGTGGATTCTTCAGTCTATGATTCAAGGATCGGCGAAACCACCAAGGACCATCTATTTCTGGGCATGGCATGTGAAGATGGGGAAGGTCAGTCTGCATGGGTTACCATTTTTCTTCTCTCCCTCCTCCTCCTTTCTCTAAATATCTCTAAATACCCATATACCTTCAGTATCAGCGTAGATATTCCCCACTATAGTGTGTAAAACTCAGCGTTTCCCTATATGTGTGCAAGACAAAATCTAGTACTTTACAGAAAGACAAACGCAACTATGTTACAGGTTTTTTTCTTTTGAAAGCTGCGGAGAAACATCTCAACACCGGAAAAAAGTCATTGGCGTGGTGAACTATTCCTTGAGTTTGTAGAGGCAGTAGTTTGTGTT
>CALSBV010011200.1:26733806-26745749 GCA_943590825.1 Bovichtus diacanthus | reverse complement strand
TTTTTTTTTTTTTTTTTTTTTTTTTTTTTTTTTTTTTTTTTTTTTTGCAACTATTTGCCGTTTTTTGTTTTATTCAAGTTTGTTTCAAACGTACTGTATCTCTAATATATCATCCTTTGCCTAGATAAAGAATAGTGCTGTTGTCACACATATTAAATACGTGAAACTGGTCAATTGAAATGATTATTATTAGGAGGATAAATGGGGCTGCTAACAAATGTAAGGCAAGTGATGACTCTTAAATCCCAAACATTTCAAATGGATTCCTCCCTGACTTTACTTTGTCCTCGAGGTTTTCCTGCTTAAAGTTCGCTCTAGGATCCCATATTTCATGATGTATGACACGCTGACGTGAAGGAGGTCGGAAAGCAAGTGTTTCTTACCTAATTTGGTGTTTCCTTTATCTTGTCTACCCCTGCAGTTTGTGGTTTCATGTGAGATCCAATGCTGTCTTTGCACAGGGAACAGCAATGTGTGATGTTCATGGAGCTTTGATGAGGCACTGAAGTTGATTTGTCTTCCATGTTTTTTCCCCACCACTTCTGTCTGCTTCCATCTTTCCACCTGTGTCCCTGCCCTTTTCTCCCCGTTCCACACCCTTCCTCGATTATCCTCATCCTTTTCTATCTCCTTTTCTTCCCTGGCCACATTTCATTTTCTCCTCCCTTCTTTTTGTCACTGTTCATTATTTTCTCTCTCTCACTCCATCACTGTCTGTCCTTCTCTCGCTCTTTCACTTCCTCCCTTCAGACTGTGCGAATGCATTCGCCTTGGTGGTTCGCCCTCCAACCGAACAGGAGAACTTGTTGTTTAGCTTCCAACTGGCTGGAGAGGAAACAGTTAAAAGTGCCTGGCTGCGAACACTTTGCCGCCACGTCGCCAACACCATCTGCAAGGCTGATGCGGTGAGAAGCCTCAAACACACACACACAGGAAAGAATGTATGTAGTTTGTCAGATCGCAGCAGGAAAGGAAGCTGTGAAAGTACTGTCATCCTAAACAGCAGTTTATACTGAAAGAGCCTCCTCTTCTCCAAAAAACGAATGGGTCCAGTCTTAGGGCCCTTTCACACATGCATCGCTTGGTCCGGACTTTTCAATAGCTGGTCTCGGTCAGGATTAAATTGAACCATGGCTAGATTAGTTTCTAGCGTAAAAAAACCCAACATTATTTTGGATGGTTCGGACTTTGGAAAACCAATTACAGGAAGTTCTGGCAGGCTGAGGTCAGAACCGGAAAAACAATGCAACAAAAGGAGCCACAGTAGCACATGAGGAGAGGAGTAGATCATTGTTTAAAATTCACATTTGGACCGCCCACTATATAGAGTCGGTTGGAAAAAACTCATGAAAATTCAGATATTTAATATTAAAAAAAAAAAATAAAAAAAAAAGAAGAAGGGGTGGCTGTCTGCTGTATTTAGCAGAGCAAGCAGTAGGGGGCGATGTTGGCCTCTGCTCTGCCTGCCATCTCGCAGCTGCATTCCTAATGCTGTTTTCACTGGGTTAGCGCTACAATGTGAATACCAACGAGATGGAGCCCTGCTTGTTAACAAGCCCACTGCAGAATACGGGGAGAGAGAGAAGGACCGTGTGTCTGTGTGAATCCTACTGCACATCCTCTCTTGCAACTATAACTAAAGCATCATGTATCTATTGGCATTGCTTGCATGAATTGCAGGGTTCAGGTCATCCTTTTATTATATTAAGTTTGAGGATGTACTGTGTTTTTTTTCGGTCTGGTTACCAGGAGGACCTGATTCAGTGTACAGACCCAGACTCACTCCAGGTCAGCACCAAGGACATGGACAGCACCCTGAGCAAAGCCTCCAGGGCCATCAAGAAGACTTCCAAAAAGGTAACGGCAGAGCATTCATATTTATGTTGAGCAGCCAAGCATTGTTTAGACTACGGCTGCCCGTTATATGTGAATTGTCCGTCAAGAAGCCCCTAAGTCGACACGCTGTCCTTTGTTTTTTTTTAGCTGTTTCATTGTACAGTAACGCAGAATGAATGCATGCGAGGCTATATTCTTTTAAATACTGAGTCTTGTCTTAACATTACCTACTCGGACTACACAACTAACTGATAGCCTCGAACAGAAACGGGTCGTACTTTCTGCATCGGTTTCTGTCAGTCTCGGTACTGAATGCAGTGAAGACTAGACTAGTTTTTAACCGCACAGTATTGGTAGAGCTCTCAGCAGCCACACAAGCGAGACACAAGTGCCGACTCTAAGTCAACCTGAATGTCCTCATTCAGGTACAGCCCTAGTTCAGGCGGACAGGACTTTCTACAATGTAGTCCAGCTCATTCGGTAAATATGCAAACTATTTCATGCTGAATAACACAGCAACATGAATGAAATTATGCACAAATCATCTAGTGCAGACTTTTCCCTTTGATGTAATTGTACAGTAATAAAACCATTAGGCTGTGATTGAAGTCTGCCTTAAAAAAAAAAATGTAGATGTTTTTTCCAGTTTATCCAGAGAGGGCAGCTCAAGGATTTGGATATTTAACAGAATATTAGCATGATACTGCCTGAAAGAATCTTTGGAACGAGCAGCTAAAGCAACATTGGCATCACATCACAAAGGAAACATTTACCAGGTACAAATGAGACAGTGAAGGTTAAGAGATTAAAGAAAGGGCCATGGGGCAGACTGTGTCATTCCACCAATTTCTCTTTTTCTTGGTATTACAAAGGTGTCTGCTTTTCCTGATTCGCATTATGGTGACTTTAAAAAATGGCAACATATGCAGAGGTCAACAGCTTTTATCTCTTCAAGAATTATGTTTACATGTATTCAATATGTACGTGACTTAAGTAGATTAAAGCACATAATAATTGCATATTATAGTATTACTAATGGCAACATGTTTGGCCTCTTGTCAGATGGTGAACCTTCTCAGTAATTGTCACAGGCAAATGCCGTAATTTCCGGACTATAAGCCGCTACTTTTTTCCCACACTTTGAAACTTGCGGTTTATACAATGACGCGGCTAATTTATGGATTTTTCCCGCTTTCACAAGCTTCATGTCGCCAAAAAACTGAGCACCGTCACATAATGTGACGTAAATCGAGCGCGCTCAAACTTCTCATTCATTACGGTAATTAACTTTTTTACGAAATTTCTCGGTGTTTCATTCAGTGTACCAAATGAACCTCTAAAAACATTATGCCAACCTTCAATTGCATTATTAGTTCTTGGAATGTCTTCAGCAGCGGACATTATGAACAGCGGACATTATGAATGGTCACGATTCTGATTACGGTAGTCATTTTGTCACCCTCATCATGGCAAAGACACGGAGAAAGGCATATGATGCAGCTTTCAAGTTGAAGGCGTTTAAAAGCCTATTTATTTTTGTTCCAAGCCGTGTTTCGTTAAAGCCTGTGTAAAGTTCATTTGTTTCAATGTACCGGTAGGCACCTGCGGCTTATAGACATGTGCGGCTTATTTATGTACAAAATACATATTTTTAAAAAATTCAGTGGGTGCGGCTTACATTCAGATGCGCTGAATAGTCCAGAAATTACGGTAAGCTAAGATAGCAGGGTAACCCACAACTTAAAACCAGCCTTTTAGGACTAGCACAGAAACATTACAATGCTCTCCTTTTTTACGTAATTTACATCGCATCAGCTTTTGGTATGACAGTGATTGTATTCTTGATTTATTTATTTATTTTTTCATAATACTTCTGTAATGAAACAAAACTCCCAAAAATGTTCTTTCTGAGATTTCTTAAATTATTAGTTTAAATGGTTACCTGATAAAATGGCTAGTAAAAATTGCCAACTTTAATTTGAAAAACCTCGTAATGGTTTATATAGCCTTACAGATGAATCAGCCGGTCTGTGTTGGCGGATAACAGCCTACCGCAGATATTTTGGTGTCAACAAGTTAATAACACGAAATGCCAAGAGTATGTTTGAGGTGTTTTTTTAGAAACAGTGTCTCTATTCCAAAGTTTGTTCAGTGGAGAGAACTGTCGAGTTCATTTTATAAAATTTTTTTATACTGTAATAATATTTAAAAAAAAAAAAAAAAAAAAAGTTTTTAGATTTTGGCCACATTCCAACTTAATAATGCCAAATAATGTAACACTCTATACTTAGTTAATGAACGCTTTTACACTTGTTGTTCTAACTATGTGTTGTTTGCTACAGACACTGCCAAAAAGTACTGTAAGCGATGTGTTAAGTCACAATGTTTGGAGCAAGTAACGAACAGCGGGTTGTATAATTGGCCTCAGCGGTGACGGATACTACGAGCTAAGAGACAAAAAAAAAAAAGAGCTGAAACTCCACAACAATGCAATGCTAAGATTCTGTGGGCATGTGTTTTTGTGCTAGGTGACGAGGGCGTTTTCTTTCACAAAGACCCCGAAGCGTGTGATCCAGAGGGCGTTCATGGCCAACAGTACTCCGGATGAGAAAAGCCAGAGGCTGAGTTATGAAAACCGCATCGGCAGCAGCTCCACGCTGGCTGTAAGTCTTTTCTTTTTATATACACTGAAAAACAATTAGAAAAAAGGCCATGATGCTTTCTCATGTCCAAGTTCTTTTGTGAAACAACAACATAACACAATTAGTAATTGTTGGATGTCTCTGTTCATGTATCTGTCCATCTGTTTCTCTTTCTATCTTTGCTGAGAGCCAGACACTTGATCTCTCCATCAGTCAATGGAACAGCTTTTAGTCGGTGTCAGTCGTTTTGATCTAGCGGGATTTTAAAAAGTAGGAAAAGGGCTTATGCTCCTAAACGTACATTATTCATTTGTTATTTTAGCAACTTGCGTGCTTATTTTCCTACCCATTTTATATTATGGCCAGTGTTAGAATGAGTCATTTCACAATACTGTAAGTACGAAGTTGAGGGAAAATCAAATTGCCACATTATTCACACCATTTACACACTTTTTCATCTAACTTATTACCTTGTTTCCAATGACACAGATTTAAATGCAGTGCGTTAGGCAGCTGATGTTAACATTAGAGAGTGACTGGCCCTCCAGTGGCTTGGTGGTTAAAATGCATTCCATATAACTGTAATGTCCCTAGTTATAAAATGTAATCAAAAATGATTTGAGTGACGGTAACAACCATGGGCCAGATGCATACTGTAAATACTGGTGCGTGACTGTACACGCAAACACAGATATATGCGTGTGTTAGAAAAGCCCTGTTGATTTAGCACGTGTCAAATGTCATGCACAATGACAACTCATTAATTCCATCTCTCACTTACCTTGCATTTCCACTTCATTATAACACAATCAGCTTGCTTTAGTAAATCACCTGTACACCCGGTCTGAGGGTTTAATCTGCATATTCTTCTTTTATGAATACTAGTTAACGTGATAAATAGCATATGCAGAGACAGAGACCAAAATGACATGCAATGCAGTCCCTGGCCAATTTGAGCTCAATTAGTTGTGAAATCAATTTATATTTGTCAGATGTGGCCCTTCAATGTAGCTTCAGTAATGTTGCTTCAGTAATTCCCAGTCAACCCTGGAAACGGAGTGTGCTTTATTATTATTTTTCCTCTGGCACTTACTTTAATACAAAGAGAGTAGTTGAGTGACATCAATAAATACTGCATCCAAAAAAAATTAAGTGGGGCTGCTGATAGAAACTTGGCTTATGAGGATGAGGCTATGAAATGCATCTTGATGGCTATAGACTTGATAAACGTCTATAGCCAGATATAGTCATGCTAAAAGACTGGGGCAAAAGCCAGCATCCTCACAAGCAGAGGATCCATGAAGAGGATTACAAGTTTGACGAAGGTCGCGGAAGTGTAAACTCATCCAAGTCCAATCGAGCAGCCGCTGACATTAGCCTAATACTACAAAAATAAAATGAGATAATTAAGAATTTGATTATCAGAGCTTTCTTTTAAATCTGCGTTTAAGAATTTAACAGTGTAGGAAGTTGTGCATTTCCTATTTAAAAAAACAAAAAATAAAAAAAAATACAGTATTGGTCTGTCTATGTTTGCAATTTAAAATGTCCCCCTGCTTAAACCTAAATCTTTACTTTCTGTAATATTCAGTCTTTCCCTGCCTTGCTTTTACATCCACTTTTACCCAAAGACGGTTGTTTCTGTCTTTTAGTTTTACCCTCTGAGGACATCCTCTCGCCTTGAATTTAGTTTCAGCATGTCTATTCTCTGCCTGTCTCATATGTAAATCCCTGCTCCATATGTGTCTCCCCTCTGTTATGTGCTCTAGATGTCTCGCTCTGCCTCCACATTCAGTTTGAGTGATTCTGCCAAGAGCAGTGCCGTGGTGCAGCGCTCTAACTCTCTGGACCATCCTCCTGTCAGAGCCAGGGTCCCTCTCTGTATACGCACCCCCTGCAGCCCGCCCCATAGCCCCAGCCCGAACGCTGCCCCCGAGTTCAGCCAAAGTCTCTGCCCCAGCTATCACCCTAGTACCCGAGAATCCAAGTCCATCCTTCACGCTCCATTATTGTCCCAACCAGCACAAGCTCAATCAGGCCTCTACACTTCCCAACAGTCCACTTCTTCAGCCTGTGCCACCTCCGCCTCTATTCCAGCTGTCCGAAACTCCACTCAGCTCAACTCCAAAAGCTCCCATCCAAAATCTAGCCAGCTTGTGTCCAAACACCTACCCTCTGAAGGGTTCCAGCCAAGGTTCCCGGCTCCTCAGCCTGTTAATGTCAAAGGCAGGACCTTTTTGGAGTCATGCCGGGATCCTCAAGTCCCCTTGGATCCACGCAAGGCTGCCCTGAGCAGTCCTCGTAGGGAGACTCTGCTCTAAGCCATCGCTAAACTCAGCCCTGGAGTCTGACGTGAGCAAACATTCTTGTGGTCTAGTTTCAACTAGGGGTGCACCAATAACATGTTTAATTTACAAATGAATCCTTTTACCCGCTGCTGTAAACTCTACGTTGGCCTTTTAACATCCAAATGCCACAGGTGCACTTCTGGTCCCAAATCAACTCTTTAGAAGCTGAGACCCTACGACAAAGATGGATTAGATTAATAAGGCTCTGCTATACAGCTGAACTCAAATGATTAGATAAGACGGGGGTTAGACATGTGTAAGTATTGCAAGGGGGGGGGGATTTACATAGGTGTACAGGGCAGAGATTTTAAGGGTTGATTTGGAATAGCGCTGCTCCTAAGAATCACCTGGGTGACTAACTGTTGGTGGTGGCTGGGAATGTTCACTGGGTGGTTTCTATTAATAGTGTAATAGTAAAAGTAATAGTATACAAAAGGGTGTAAGGGAGTTGGTGTAGAGTGGGGACATAAAAGATTTCTTCCAGCTGGAGACTTGCTTTCCCTCAGCGGGGGGAGGGGGAGACCTTCCGTCACATATAAATGATTTTACTTCCCTGTAAGGTGTTTATCACAGTACTGTTTAGTATAGGCAGAAACATGACCATTATAAAAGGTTGTTTTGATTATTAATCATTAAAATGAACAGGTGTTACTCAGTTTTACCCGGTCTTTGTTTCAATCTAAGCCGCTTCTTTAGAAAGAACTCGAAACACTAATGGAAGTGCATGAGTACAGTTGAGGAAGTTGAATTAAAATGTCCTTGTGAGAGCCAGGCTGAGCTGTAACTCGTGGTGGCAGGTCGCGTGTTCTCTGTCCTACACTTGAGCCACTTTTATGTCCCGTGTTTACCTCAGCCCTTTAACCCGTTCCAAGTTATATGGACAGTGCTCTCCCAGTCTGAAAGGTAATGATGATAATGGAGGTGTGACATAATTGAATGGCCGTGCTATCTATTTGGAGATTTCACAATGAACCATACACAAGTCTTTTCAATGCAACTTGCCAAATGAGTGGACAACCTACTGAGTGTGTTAATATATCCCCATTTCTCATTAAATGAGATGAAACTGAATTAACTCACTCTATTAAACAAGTAAATGGATTAAAAAAAAAAAAAAAGTATCAACCACTCTTTCACTGTAGACTAGTCCAGTAGAATAACATTGAAAGCCTGTGTGAATGTGTGTTTAGTAAATGTTTACTCAGCCATTCAAACTCAGTTTTAATTATTTAAACTGAAATACAATTATTAGAGTGGGAAGGGGCAGCTGGATAGTATGTTTCAACTTGCAAAAATAAAAAACAAGACCTCCAGCATGCCTAATATTTATAATATACTATATAACAAAGAGATGAAAATAAGCCATTCTCTAGTGAATATAGAGCTGTTTGATGTGTGGATATTACAACAACAAAATGAGTGACCAGGAACAGATGGCTGATTTCAAATAATTAAAATAAATGTGAATCAGGTGACCGGATGTTGTAGATATGTTTAGAAGGGGATGTCTGACTGAGTGGCACGGCCAGGCGTGTTGGAGACCAATCCTCCAAAGAGCTGTGACGGAGCACAGTTCTAATTATTAACACGCACATGATTGAGTTTGGTTGATGTGCACAAGGGAAAGCAGCATGTACTCTTCAGTCAGAGGGTCCATCCAAAACGGGGAGAGCGATGGTTTTTTATTAACTGACACTTAAAGACTCGTGTTGCTGCTGTAAACACGAGCCGCAATATGCTCTTTTGTTGCCGTGGGATAAACCAGACTCCCTATAATAGTGCGGGTTTTTTAAATTTATTGGTTTGGGAAAACTCAACACACATTGGAAAACCCTGTCTACAACAAAGTATTTAGTATTCACACCGTGAATTTGGCTTTGCGTGTAATTCATCAATGTATTTGTGTCAAACGTTTCTTCTCAAACCGTTATAACATTATAGTTCGCCTGTCTGTTTCCAGTCTTCCTACTGCACGTTTATTGGAATCCTTTGATGCTTGGGCCCAGCATGATGCTGCACCTCGTCAAAATTCTCCATTGAAGTGCATTGTGCGGTCGACACCTGCCATCGTACAGTAAGGCTGCTGGTTAAATCCTGGCTTAACTTTGGCACCAAACCTTGAACGTGTTTAAAATGAAGAAAGATTAAATGTCAGTTAAGTTTAAATGTAATAATTACATAATTACATAAAAACAATAACATCTCAGTATCGATCAAACTCTAATTCATTTTTGGTTTACGTCAATAAAATTGGATTTCCCATGTCGTGATTAGTTTACTGTTTACCGTTAACTGTTGGCTGAATAAACGCCACTCTCCATTCCTCACTTTTCGCACTGCTTTCCTCCATGGGCTGTGCGTCAAACGCCTCCTGCAGTCTGCCATGGATTGCAGGAGGCGTTTGACGCACAGCCCATGGAGCTGGTAAAATGCAGCTGTGATCGGCCCCTCTTCAATCGTGCCAATAAAAACACATCTGGGTAAACGTAAGCGTTGAGAGCGAGAATACCTCCGCATGACACTGGTGCTATATCTGTTGATGTCGCTGACTGAATCCAACGGTGAGACATTTTCATGCGCACTCGCACAAATCAAGTGTTCATTAGCATGCGCGCATAGATATGTCAGGTGTGTGATGAGGGTCGGATGTGTTTGCATTGTGATCAGGACTGCTCTCGACCTGGCCTTCCCCTCCAGGGAAAGCAGCCCGTTCATTTGCTCATTCATTCAGCTGTGTGTTTTCTGAAGCCCTCTACCACCACTTACTAACATGTAATCCAGGCCGCCATTCACTAGCTACAGTTCATCGGCTGACACACACTGAGTGAGAGAAACACGGTGCCTGTGCCTAACTGCTTGTCGCGATCTGTCTGTGTGTGTGTTTGTGTGTATATGCCAGGTGGGAAAAGCTACTGAAGTGTGATTGTGTTGGCAAAGGTTGCCTTTATTGATGAGTTCAATGTCAAAGTTTCAGCTTTGAAGGCGGAGCGGCACGAGTTACGGCGTTTGTCTTTGCACACTCACACGCACACTCCTGACTCCTCGCTAGACTGCTCACATGACATCCTTTCTTTTTGTGTAGGCTTTTGAAAGTGCACATTTAAAGAGCGTTCAGATGCTGGTAACTAGCTGGGTTGAGTGAACATCTACTGACCATATATTCACACATGCACTCAGGCTTTCTTGTTTGAAAGGTGTTTGAGAGGATATTTTATTTTATTACAACATCCTCTTATATATATTTTTTTTTTGCGTTTGCTTGTTATTACATTGTACTCATGGGACAAAAGTAACTGCTGAGATCTGGAACCACATCATCATTGCTGCAACGAAGTCTGACGGGACAGCAAGCACGGGCATTCAGCCAATCAGACGGGTCAAAACCACTTTAGCGAGGTAAAAGCTACCAAATTGTATTTAAAATTTAAACTAGCATTCAAACGTACGGCCCTAGTGTGCACACAACTAGGTTACTACGTTAGGACGAAGCAGGAAGTGTGAAGGATGTTTACAATAAATCTGTTATCTTCTTGCTTTCTCTTCCAATGAACCAACCTGGAGGTTTGTTGAAACTGACTGCTCATGTTTCCTGCCACGTCAGACTTCGTTGTTGTGATGTCATAGCGTTGATGCGGAGAATAACATGTTAATAAGTTTTAATAAACCGAGTGACCCTTTAACAACACGACTGGGTATTAACATTTTTCCTCATGTCTCCTTGATGCACGTTTTCTTCCTTTTCTCATCTGTTCCTGTTTCATATTTACAGGCACGCCATTCCCCCTCCATGGTTAATCTGCCTTCCATGTTTGAGAGGAAGTACCACACATTCAGTCGTTCGACCACCCATCTCTTCTGAGACACTGCTGCTGGGGAGCACCAGCAGGGCTCCATCCATCGTTTCACCTCCTTTGCCTTGACTGCCGCTAACAGCAAGACCTGACTGGACAGGTGTCTGCGTCTGAAGTTTGAAGCTACCTGTACATTATGGTGAACTAGCATTTGTCCATACTGGAGCTCCTCAGACTCCAAATCCAGAGAAAATGGCATTCCGGTCCAAGAAGGCTTAAAACCATAAACCAATTGTTCATCGACCTGGTGCCTGGCATTCGGCCAAAGCAGGTTTGTGTCGCTGAGAACTCTCATCTGACGAGGCGGTTTGGTGCGTCTTTCCAAACATGCGCAATGTTTGAATGAAGACAGTCATCAGGAGCTAACTGGACCGGGACTGCACCATGCTCGGGGCGACAGCTGCGTGATTACCACTGTAACGTTTGCCTTACCCTTAAAAAATGAAGGATGCTCTGCTTTTTTTTTAATCTTATCTCGACATTTACGTATTTTGTCTAAGACACATTTTTGTGTTTTATACGTTTTGGTTTTGGTTACTATTGTTGGCCGTGTTCAGTGAAGTGTTGACACTAACTATAGAACAAGTAAACTTCTGTCCTCTGGGAGTTTGTGCGGTCCCCAAATGTCCCTGAATACTAGGTTCCCTGGGCTTAGGGAAAGTAAGAGACCATTTATTTTTAGATGTTTAGGTATTTCTATTTAACAAATGCAGGTTGTTAAGCTTGTTGTGTGTTTTATGTACTAGTTAAAGTTAAAGGGTGACCTCTTTCCCTTTACTGTGTTGTGACTTTTTTATATTAACTGACTTTTAATGTTTTATTGTAGTGGGGCCGACTTAATTTCACCTGATTTATAATATTTCTTTTCACCTTCAACATTTAAACTTATGATAGTTTCCAGCTTTTATAAAGCTGCTATTTTAACATTTAAGAGATTCGGTTGAGAAGAATAAAAGTTCTTGTGCTCTTGCTTTCTGTACGGCCGTCCACTTTTAAAATATCTCTTTACACTGTGTATGTTCAGGAAGGAATGTTGTGTACATATTTATTCTTGAAAACCACATTTTTTTTTAAATATCTTTTTTTTTTTCACTTTCTATTTATGTTCTTTTCCACTTTTATGTCTGTTTTTCTCCAATGCTGCTTTCATTGCGCTTCAGTTGTCTCCTGTTTAATCTCTGTATTAAATGCACTTAAACGTGTACCTGAAGATTTAAGCTGTGTGTGTGTGTGTGTGTGTGTGTGTGTGTGTGTGTGTGTGTGTGT